>DWLR01003218.1:0-13884 GCA_018246295.1 Papilio alexanor hazarajatica | reverse complement strand
CGTCAGATGTCTATAAGAAACACTATATATACATATACATATATTATTAACTAATATATATATATATATATTAGTTATCTAAGGAAACTATTTCAATATCAACTGTTAGTAGATCCAATTGGCGGCGGACTAAAGCGGCCCGGGAACGCCGCCCCAGCCAGCGGGAATCCAATTTATCTCCAAAGTTGACGTGCAATTTGTACAAATGCAACTCAAATTAGCGGCTTGTTGGACTGTGATTAAAATGCATTGCGCTACCGTTTGTATATTTGGTCCGGAATATGTTTAAAATTTTATGCTTGTACACATTTAGTTTCTTTTTATAAATCTAAAGTGTTGTCCTGAATGGTAGGAGGTAGTTACAGCTCGAAGCTCAATTGCTTTTCAAAAACATACTTTGCAAAACTTCATTGTGTGTGATGTGTCTGTGTGTCGGGTTTTCCTTTTAATCGCGCTTTAAAGCACTATAAAGAACCGCGATAGAAAATTTATTTTATTTGTCTATTTTACTATGTTTTAGTAAACAAAAATCTAACAGTAATATTTAAATAAAGTACAAAATAATACAAAAAAAAAAACTACCACAAGAATACATTTTTGCGCGTCATGTTTTTTTATAAATCTGTAAAATAAATTGCGTTGATAATTCCCCTTCAAAGATTTATTTCACGCCATCTTACGTCCAGCGGCTTTATGCTGGTTTTGAGAGGTACTAATTACGTTTTTTAAAACTCAATGGTTTTAAAGCTTAACTTGAAACGGGTGTTCAATTATTAAATCCAACATTTCAAAATTTACGTCCTGTCATTAAATTTCTAAAATACATTATTTTTCTCTGAAAATATTACTTACACTTAAAAAAGTCAAATAAACCAACCAGTACCTGTAATGTAGATAACTTGGCAAACCTTTACCATTAATGATGTAGTCTTGACCTTGAATAAATTATAGACTTTTGATGTAACAGTTACAAAACTGGTGAAAGTGACCTCTTAATCGAACTCACGACCGTTCAATTCTAACTCTCCTATACCTATTATTCTATAAATTTACATAAAAACTACTTGTTGCCCGTGGCTGTGTGTGATATACATATTCTTATAATACTTATCTGGACATACTTCCATAAATAAAAAATAGTAAATCAATTTTGAAATTATGCAATTATTGCTGTATTTACAGCAATAATTGCATAATTTCCTTGACACAATCTAGGAAATCTACCTTATAATATGTACAATCGTTACCGATAAATTCTCTCAAAGATTGCCTGCCACTATCTAACCTTACGCGGAACACTATTCTAACCAACTAGTAGGTGGCATGCAAATATTTACGCCATACGTTTCCTATCTCCGCCAAGTACATAACCTTACCTCCTTATCTCCTGTGCAACATTCACAATATTATAAACGAAATTAAAAGTGTGTTCTCAACTTCATTCACTTTATTCTTACAGTTTCGAAATTTACAAAATCATCTTAGATGAAGACTAAATGGATGATTATTTGTTCTCGTCTATTTAAAACATAAATTTATAAAACAAAATAAGATCCAAATAATCTTATAACATTTCTAATAAAAATAAACCAACTTCAAATTCATATGTTGGCGGAACTCAAGGTTCAGTGATATTTAAAATTAAATGAGACTAGCGAATGTCCCCTTTTCAACAAAAAAAAAAATGATGTGAAAAAGGAGACTTTTTTTAAATCGGTCCATAAATGACGGAGTTCTGAGGTAACAAACATAAAAAAATACAAGCAAATTGAGAACCTCCTGCTTTTTTGAAGTTGGTTAAAAATGGAAATTACTAATAATAAATTAATGACTTACACATATGTCTTATGTTGCCTTAGAATCGAACCCTAAACCCGTGACCCAACCCAGTATTCTAATTCTTAAGTCAAGCTGCTGTAATTCATGTTGAAGTGATTAACAGCACCTTACTCGCTACTTATATTGTAAAAAATATATTTTTGAAGATAGCAGAAAACGTTTTGCTGTTTTAATTTGCAGAGAGGTCGCTTATTCCAGCAGTATCGTTACATAATTGCGTACATAGCTACACGTATAGCATGGCTGGCATTAATCCGCTGCACCTCATGCTCCGGTGCCTTCGCCGTTTCTGTTATGCAAGCAGACTGTAGGCCGCCCTTGGCCGATATAAAATGTTTAGGAGACAAGGCCTGAGATGTGTGGGCCAAGGGAGGAGGGTGAATCGCCCCCTATTGTTCCCTTTGTCATTGTGTCCCATATATTCTTTATACATGTAGCATAATCACGCTGCGTTCGCATGATGAATACTTATACCGGGCTTTATAGGAACGCTACCCCAACGTGTCCCCAACCCCAACGTCGTCGCCCGGATTTTGACAAATTATTGAGCTTCCTTAACGTTATTTATATAGATTTGCGTAGGACTTATATAATTTATGAATATGACAGAAAATAATACACAGATATTAAGAATAAAATTTTGCCCGAGTTTAGCATACCACTTTTGATACTTTAAGATAAATTTAAAAAGAAAGATAGATTTATGTATCAATTTAGAAATTAATTATTTTACCGAAAGATTAACTTGAACAAGAGTCCCAAATTGGCAGAAGACATATCTATCTACATTCAGAGGCTAGTTCTATTCTTCTGAGCATACCTTGGATATTAAGCTGTGACAGAATTTATTTTATTTATTTAATACTAATCATACTGATTACGTTCATTCAATTAGAATAAAATGAAGTAATGAATTTAACCTTTAATTGAAACCTCTACGTATTTTTGCTCCAAGTTAAACACTTAAACTTGTTTTAAGTTAAGCAATTGAAGTTCGTGACTGCCATTATACTTCATTTGGTTATTATCTGAACTTCACGAAGTAAGGGCGATAACGAAAGTGGGTCGACCAAGTATTAGTTGGGACTGTAAAAGTGCACAAGTTTCCCGGAAAATTGTTATTAAACAAAATCAATAGCTAAATACCATCTTTCGTTTTGAGGATAATTTTGTTCACTTAAGGGTTTAACAAACATGTGGTTCTGTGTGGAAATTGAAAGCGCGTAGAAAGTAAGATATGCCGCGTTATGATATATATGCATTAATATCATAACGCGGCTATACGAATATTTGCATACAAATACAGACCGCAATAATAGAGCGAATGTATCGCAATATGAAAACCAGTTTCAGCTATATTAAAACGCCACGTGTTTTAATATATCCAGAGCCGCGTAAAATTAAGTCCATTTACTTTGTTGCACACCAGAAGGAAGTAATACGACGAACTGCGGTTTATTGGCTTAATATTATTATGCGTTTGATTTATTTATTATGCGTTTTATTTAGTTATATAAGTAAAGTATAAGTTTTTTTTATCTCATCGATGTATAATTACTATATCGCAACTGCACGTGGCCCACTCACCATGTGCTCGCCTTTGGGTTTGTTTTTGGTGTTTTAAGGCAATTACATCACTAGCAGCAACCTGTCTCTACACCAAGACGGTTTCCCTTCATTGCAAACTCGATTAAAATATCCGACCTGTGTTTTGACGTACAGAACTGTACCAACTGTATTCTGGATTATGTTCCGTCATTTTAATAATATCGCTTGAAATCTAGTAATCGTGATTGTTTCATATTTTTAAAGGTTTTCTGTTGTGTTTCTTAAATAGATTAGCACCTATCACGCGTTTTTGATACGACAATAAAATATCATTAGCCGAGTTGCTAACGTGTCATACCTAAATGTAGTAACGGGTGAGTGATACTCGTTCACCTCATAACACCTGCGTCACAGTAATGCATCATCACATCAGCTGACAAAGTCATTGTCCCTGTTAATGCGTTTGCATTGGTCAGTGACTTAGAAAGTTGGTTGGTAGCGCAAATTGATCAATAATAAAAAAATTGGAAACGTTCATGTCGTTTATATAGGAACACTAATATACTTTTAAATCTTTTCTATTTTGCCTATCTGCAAATTAATCACACGTCCGGTTCACTAGGTGTTCTAACCACAGTTGCGATTTATTATGTTGCTTTAAAATGTTTTATCTCTTGTTTATTTTGCAATTCGACACTAACACTCCGTATCTATTTTATATATTGTTACGAAAGTGATTACGGTTACTGGTCTTTCTTTTGACACGGTAAAAATGACGAAAATATCTCACATTGATAAAGTAACATTCAAAATAATGTAGACGGCTCATCGATTGCGTACAAAACTTGCAAGTAAATTGCGGTCCCATATTCCAACAGCGTATCGTATAGATTGTTATTCTTTGTGAAGACAATTTATGGGTTTATTTTTGTAAGGATTATATTACCGTCAAAATGGTTTCTATACCGTAGTCTCTTGCTTTTGTTTAAGTTTAGTTTATTTGCTTAATCCTTTTATTTTCAATAATACGTTTGATTAAATATAATTTAATTTTAGGTTATTATTAGGTTCGATTCTCGCTGGAGCGCAAATATTTATGTGTGATTTTCGGTTCAATTCTTTTTGTGTTTAAAGCGTTAGGCCATATCATCCATGTTCCGGTGTCTTCCTTTAGAGATCCTGGAAATTCCTAAATAACCTTGTCCGTCTCCCAGATGACAGGATATTTATAGAAAATCCCCCTCCCATACCAAAAAAGGCTATTCGCTCCTATTATCTCATTTGTGACGGAATAAAACACGGATAGTGATTAAGACTTATTACTTTATAGTTTTGTCGCCGTTTATTTCTTTCAAATCTGTATACAATTAATTTCGCATTATAAGCTATTATATTTCGCTTTGTTGATATCCAATTGAAGCTATAAATACATATGTCGAAGGTACAAAACAGGTCCGTGGTACAAAGCGTGGGCGGGTGTTTGTCCAGGGCTCGTGAGCGCAGAGAGCACGAGGCCATTGAGCGAGGCGTGCTGTCACGCGCGCCGTTCAATAGCCCGCATTGTGGCGGTGCCATCTCGCTCGAATCGATTTCACACATTCACCTTTATTGTTACAGTATCTATTTTCCCTTTTCCATATTACCATGTCAATATCTATGTCTTATTTACACAGTCAAAGCAGCGCTTCTCAAACTTTTAATTATCTGTATTAATTTTGGTTCTTATTTTATCGGTATAATTTTTTTGCAATTCATAATTTAGTAGAAGTAGCCGATATGTACGATTATTTTTTTTTCTTTGGACATAGTGCCTAGATCACTTGGTCGGTCAATGTGTGTGCGTAAAATGGATGTGAATTGAAGTATTTCACTTTCGACGAATTTGGATTGTTTGTGCTTTTTTTAACCAAAAGTCACCGGATAATTTAGGCAGTTCGCCTCTGAACAGAAAGCCATCACCAGATGTCAAGTACCTTTAATAATTATTTTTGTAATATTTAACTGCGATAGGTGTCGTCACCTTACTTAGTAAAATGGCATTAATTAAGGGACTATTAGATGAAATCGGTTTTTTATTTAATAATGGTATTTTCTTTTAATAATAAAATAACGAATCATGATACGACAATACATATTAATATTATGTTGAATATCTGCTTTGCAATATTGCCAATATTGCCAAACGTCTTGTAAGTGATAGCATTTCAGTGTCTCTATGAAATGAGATTAAAGAGCACGATGTAACAGACTATTCCTGAAAAGCATGAGGAAATCATTGCTAAATCAATTGTGATCACGCAGTTGCTATGATTTGTTATCATATTTTCCTTTAGATTTTTCTGCGAAGAATTTATCATGAGAAAGAAGTCCTACTATATCTCGACATATCTAGGTTTGATTGAATGAAGTATATTATGAATAAACGACTGTTCTCAACTTTGATGAGTCCTCAGCGTAAATTGACAGTACATGTGATTGCAAAATACATGTCAGAAATCTATTCATCTTTAAACGAAAAAGCCTATAGAGTAATAGACGAAAACAGAGTATTTAGTAAAAGTTGAGAGGACATGCATATTTATTTTAGTGTAAGAAACAATATGTAATTTATTACGATTATAATTTTTCACAAAATAAATAATTTAAAAGAAAAATAAGAATTTACAGAAGGTAATGGTAATTTGCAAACAGCTGCACTTTTCTGAGATCCAAGTTCCCCAATAGAACACTGAATAGACCAACTGGACTATACTAGCACAGAAGAGAGCTGTGGCGATCTTGAGTGGTTCTGTCTTAGCAGAGTCTATTTAGGGATCATGTCTTGCAGATAATATTCTTTAGCTGGGTGTAGATAGGCACGATTATATCTGCAACATCCCTTTAAACCAGGGGTTCCCAACCTTTTTCAGTCCACGGCGCACTTACAAGATAATAATTATGTCTCGGCGACCTGCTCGTCGAAATAGTATAGGTACAGTTGAAAAAAATTGGCAAAATGTACTAGTTAAGTAGATGGGCATTAATATTAAAATATCCAGGATATAAACCCGAGTTTTTAAACATTATTTATGTACTCATTACTCAATACTACATTAAAGATCACGGCTCCCATTTGTACTTTCTATGGCGCCGCGGCGCACACTTTGGGAACCCTGCTCGTGAAGACGAAATTACTGTAAAATCAAAATATAAATAGATATCAAAATAGATCTCAAAATAAAAATTCACTGTGCAATCTTTTGTAAAATAAGGTTATAAGGTAGGCGCTTTATTTAAAGCCGTTTGAAATCTGTCAACTTTCTATTTGTTATAGAAGTCTTTGTTTAATATTTCTTAAATGTGGCGAGGCAACTGCGCACTTGTTCTCTCAAAGATAAGACGCCGTTTTGGAGCTAGATAGTAGTAGACGAGCCTCCGACCGTTTGCCTGTCTCATCAACTGTCTTTCCGTTTAATATGTAAAGAAACCCGGATAAGATATCTTACGTCGGCTCTAAAGGCATTCAAAACATTCCATCGCCCGCTGCTTCAAGAAAAAAGAAAAAAAACTTCTTGTGCAAATATTTGGTTTGATCATGCTCTCATGTGTTATTTTTAATTTTTGTTTCAAAAAAGTTGTTTTTAGAATCATCAACTTAATCACACTCTGAATTAATAATACATTCTAGAAATTATGTGAAATGCTCTAGTTTTATATGATTTCAAAGTCATAATTGTCACGTTGATGATGTCGGTAGTCGTCTGTTCAGGTGAATCCCGAATGACAATTTTTTTTTATCTTTTTTTTACAGAATTAATATAATCGACTGACCGGCTGGCGCAGTGGCAAGAGACTTCTCTGTCGCGCCGCAAGTCGTGGGTTCGATTCCCACCCATGACAAACATTTGTGTGCACGAACATGTCTGTTTGTCTTGTGTCTAGATGTAAAGACCACCGGAGGACGGGTAGCAGCGTCCTTTTCTTAGTACGGTGGAACATACTGCGATCGCCAACCCGCCTGCCAAGCGTGACGATTATGGCACATTTTCCCCCCAACGATGTTATCAATGGGGGAGGCCTATGTCCAACAGTGGACGATTATAGGCTGAGGTGGTGGTGGTGGTGGTAATCTATAAGCTAATTTATTATCATGTCAGATGGCAATAAATGCTTTTATAACGATGTCTTGTTAATATTAATTACATTGAATAAAGAATTACACGAGCTAAGAGATTAATACAACAAGACAACAAACCAATTCGTTGCGTCAGCGACGAAATCCGAATGGTTGTAATAAATATAAAAGAAAAGTAGGGTTAACAATTAACATTTTTATTAATCTTAATAGTTAGTCTTCGAGTGGGAATTAGCGTATTATCAGTTTCCGTGTGTTTATATAGGACAGTCGTTGCAAACATGATCCATTATTCCATTAATCGATTGAAACTCAGCCCTTTATTTGGATACTCATGGTGTTTACATGACCTTCTCAAATTATATCAAGCGTATAAAGTCTTAAATATAATGACTTGAAACTTGCAGCATCTACAGCGAAGGAAAAGTTCGTCACGAACGCATGAGAGGCGAACGAATTCTGCATATTTCATTATATGCTATAGTTGTTGCAATAACATTCAGAACAAGGAGAATCTGATTTAAGGTCAATAACCATAGAAGCATTATCAGTAGTGATGGATGTGCTTAATATACCATCAGAGTTTTTTGCCTTTGTTTGCACTTCGTTAAGGACAATGCCCTGCGTGATTGTCTTTATCCCGCTTCTTACATTACTTAATGACAAGAAGGGCATTACATTCTCCTCACAGACAGTTATACGCCTATCTACGACGTTTCGCCCTAACCAGGATTTCGATATTAATAATTCCGTAACGCACGTCTGCGATGTAACCTTCAGACATAATATGACACATCTCTTCATAGTTCTCTAAGCTTCATAGTTTCGGTACCAAAGCACTGTAACCGAAACAGTTTGAACCTGGTTGTTTATTGATGTAAATAGTTTCTGCGGTAAAGTCATTCTTAACGTTTATCCTTAATGGCGGCCTACAAATAACGGCAAGAGGAAAGCTATCGACTGATATATGGTATAAACGTGCTTAGCACCGTTAGTTTTCATTTATTAAATATGTGACGTATAAATTAATTCAATGCGATTTCTATGGTATCAATCTATAGCCAAAAGACGAATCAGTGATAGTTAAGATTATATTTTATCCGGAATGGTTTACTAAAATCGGTGGAATATTGGCTCTGTTCGAGTTTAGCACTGATAAATAGTTGAAATGATTATCCATGCAACTTTCTAGCTGCGTACATGTCGGTTGAGCAGAAGTACATAATGATGTATTTATGATGCATACAAAATAAATGTATTTTGTATGCATTTCGGAGAGCGGTGGTATGTTACCGATGCACAGGTTTTTAATACACGGTTTGTTTGTCTGCGTTTGTATGTATATGTAATAGCCAAATGTCGGCGGATAGTACACTTTATTATGGAAATCCATGGATCTGAACCTATTGGATTTGTGAAGACTGATAGGATTTGATGGATTGAATTTATCATGAGAGCGTCAATAGCTAAAGCGGTACTCTCGCGAATATCCGAGATCCACTCCACCACGCATCCGTTGCCCTCGTTACGTTTGGGCAATTGAAGATGCCGTGCACAGGAGTGGTGTAATTGAATGATTGGCCGCGGCGCCAGCTGGACACCTCTCGAACTGACGCTGCGCAGGCTCGCGTCCGCCTCTAGAGTCGTTAGACGTTTGACGGGTCCTGAGTGCATCCCGTTCCACTCGCATTAACTAACTGCGTTTGCGTCACGCTTGAGAATGCAACGCTATTAACGATGGAAAACTTCTTAAACTGTCTGTTGTTTAATGTATGAGTATTTACCTCTTATTAGTCTTTCTATTATTTAGTATTGTCTGGTATAAATTACTCGCGAAGAATTTTTATTTTTCTTATTATTAATACTCAAGCATCATTTACCTTCTACTTCTTTCTCTTTCTTAACTAATTTGAACTGCTTTCGTGCACGTATAAATGGTTATTTTATAAGAAGATTGCGTTAGCATCGTTGTAAATATATTTAAATTAGATACTACAAGAGATAGTCAACTGTATTTGCGTCTTGTTGTCGTTTCTATTTGCTAAAAAAATTCATGTCACAATAATCTAACGTGGATAAATATGTCAGATTTCAAAGATGTTACAGTAATCTTTTTGGGTTAGCAAGACATCGTGTCCGAACAAATCCGTATTAAATGTCTTAATTTATTAAACTTAAACGAGTTTATAATATGATCTACTTATTACTTTTACTAAAAGTTACTAATAAACAACATTAAGAAACAAGAAGTTGTGTCTTTCAAATAAAATTGATTACAATTGCTTATTTTTTATTACTTTTATTATTATTATTTTCATTACTTGCACATAAGATTTCAATTTACTTATTCGACTCTGAGCTACAATTCTCGACAAATTTTTTACTCTACTCGATCGTAATTTGTACGCCTTCATATGCCAGAAATAACTGCGATGGTTCTTTCATCAGTCTAATTAGAGTTATTATAATGTTTTCTTTTTCCCTTAAATAACAAGTCAAAAAGGAGAAATGAGGTGAAAGAATATCCTAAAACAATTCTGTTAAGAACAATATTTAGACACGATTAAACAACTATGGAGAATCAAAGACAAGTACCTATTAGAGACCAATCGAGAACAGTGTTCCTTTTTTGAAAGAAGGACGAATGCTTACTCTCTCTATGATATATTAACTTTCATATTTATGAAAAAATAGGTTTTAATACTAAATAGTTCTAATAGTAAATAGGTTCTAATACCATATTTGATCAGTTTAATGTGTTTATTCGTTGTACCCTTTACTTCCCCCTTTGCGTGCGATTTTATTGATGCACTGATCCCCGCAGCATGCATTCATGTATTAGGGTATTTTGGCGTCTAATATATTTTTATCCTGTATCAATATCCAAAAATGTATTGTTGAATTTAGATCTATGCGGCCAGTTTGATGTTTGTTATATAACCATATCATAAAATTTAATTTAAAGAAGTAATGGATTAAAAGTTGTAAATGTTTGAATATTTATATTTTGTAGTTCGTGGTAATATTAAGAAGAAAAAAACATATGTTCTGACGACAAATATTATGTTACCTACTAATAAATCAGAACTAATTCAATTAAAATATTCTAAGGTAAAATTTCATAACTGATTATCAATTCCACGATAACAAAAATCGATGAGAATTTTGATAGTACGCATTATCTGTCAATAAGTAAATTATTCGGCAGTCTAATTTCTTACGCCGATTGAATATTGTTTCTTTTTGTCTTTGTGAAATGTTGTGTTCAATAACAACTATGTAACATTCATGAATTGTGTGGAATCGCCTGTTAAATAAATGAGTTTCTTATTGTTCTGGTAAGTATGTACAGCTTAAAAATGTTAAAGCTATAACTTAACACGTTTTTTCACGGTTTAAATCTGCTTGAAAAGGTGTAATTTATAATATTACGCTTACAAAGATATTGTCTAGACTGATTAACGTCTTACAATTGTTAAAGACTGATGTAATATGTTAAAATGTTAGTCTATTGCAAAAGTGATAAATCTATTACAGTGTATTAAATTATGACGTTATTTTCCTTGATGCTAAGTGGGAAGTTTTAATAAAAATGCTACGGGTTTCAAACGTACATGTTTGTTTATAGTTCCGCGCATCTGTCGTTAGTAACCTGAGGCCAAGTTAATGCGTATATGGTGAGATGCACTTTGAGGTGGGTGACGAAGAAGACGATATTTGGAGTACCAAAATCGAGTGAGTACTCGATTCAAATGTATTTGAATGTTTGGTTTTATGTTACCGGATCACTCGTTTGCAGTTATATGTATTTGAGTTCAGTAATTCAATCACCTTTTTAAGTAGACGTTTTAACTTAATCGAAAAAGATTGAGATAGTGTTACGCTCTCCTTTTTGTCCCAAATGTGATATTTAGCTTCAATAGCTCAATGGTCAATTGGTGCACTAGACATAGATTTAAGCAAATTATGTAATGTATACTATTATTTTAATCTGTGATATGCAGTTATGGTATACCGTTCAACTTCTCGTCATACTCAACTTCAAGATTTGTACTTATTCTTTTGCAAATTCTTTATATGGTTTCTCTATCTTTATGTGGTTGTTTCTAATATTTCATATATCGACGATAATTACTCGTACGTTTATCATTAATTATTGCCAAGAATTGATTTGTGGATAGATTCTATTCTTACTATACTATAAGGAACGTTATCGCAGTAATATTTAATAATATTAATTAATATTTAAGAGTTAGTAGTAGGCAATATTTTTATTGCGTACTAAATCCAACGATAATTTCGATATCGAAACGATAGATTTGAAACCTGACATGCAGTTTATAGATTTTAAAAGGCTCGCCGGTCTCCCTCTGTCCCCCCTTCGTATCGATCGGCGCGGCGTCTCATGCGTAACTCTCCGGGTCCCACTTCTCTCAATACAAACACGACACTGATATTTGTGTCGCTTTAATATAACATTTATCACGTTTCTCGGAAGCCGTGTTTACCATCACAAGGAGCAAACTTATCAAGATAACGCTGATTGTTTTATACGGCGCGGCCTGTCGTTGCTCGAGGACTAGATACGCGTTTGTGTTTGTTATTCTTGTTATGAACTGACGATACCATCGCCGTTCTTAATTTTAGCATTCTTATGAATTCATTCAAACATAGGAAATAATAAAGTGGCAAATAGTCTAGTAACGCAACCGATACTCTTTTCGCAGAAGTCATTCGTTTCCACACACCGAACCAAAACTAACTAAAATTAAAAGTTTGCTCGCACCTGTTTGAATTCGAATCTCCAAATGAAATTGCAAGTAGATCTTGAAGGTTCGATGCCATATGTATATGAAGTGTAGTTATTTAAATTAAACTTCTCACTCCCCGATTAGCCATAAAAGTAGATAGATTAATATTTCAGATTTGCATTTTAGATCTCACTTCAATTTCTAATATCTTTCTTGTTATGATACGTATAATAATCCTTGGTATATTAACAAAAAAAATTGATGAAAATTGGTGTAGAAAATATGCTATAAAGTAAATATTCTACGTAGACAAGTTACATTAAAAAGTAGTCGCGGGAGCCAGCTTTTTAATAATTACTATCTATAGACGAAGCTATTTCATCTTTCCCCTTTATTTTATTCTTAATTTATCTCGTCGAGATAGAGGCCCACATCATTAACGTTTTATGTTTTAAAGTCTTCTTTATGTCAATGCAAATAAATGTGAACGAGTGATCTTTGGATCTAAGTAATATTAATAAAATAGGTTAATTAAATTTACAGTTACGTAGAACTGATGACTCCGCCCGCCACCCCACAGCTCTCGCCGGCCTGGCAGCGACGCTTCTCAACCTTGGCGTATGTTACCTGTCATGTGTTATTTGAATGTCAGATGAAAACTTAATGTGTAGTACACCCTACAAAATATATCCTTATTAATCGTCGATCTTTATCTTCCTTAACCACTTCTTAAGTTTTCTTACTAATTAATGTTGCAAATTGTAATAATAATTACACCTAATATTCCAAAATATTTCAATAAGTTAATATTACAAAATTAATATACCAAATTAATATTCCAATAAGTTACAAATAGTAAGTTTTAGTAAGTTAGAACGGCGTTTAGAGACATTTGTTTGGACAATTAACGCATATTGTTACAATTATAATTTAAACATTAAACTTAATGATGTTTTCACACGTGGTACCAAATAGTAATTACAAATTTCTTTGATATTCTCAATCAATTCCTCATTTATGTTTTTTGTCCTAGTTTTTGCTTTTTTAAAATTGTTTTCTTGTTTATCTCTATGTCTACTATATAAGCAAACATGCACCTTGTTTTCGTGCACCCGTTTTGAAATTTGGCAGCTTTGAAGCAGCTGTCAAAAAGTAAATTGACGTTAATATGTTACATGGCCTATGGACCATGCTTATGCGCAATATACTTCACGGCTTCCGAGAGGCCGATACAGCAGATTTTCTGACGTTTTGACACATTGATAAATACGTTTTGACTAAAGCAATACCTTTTTATTGCCTCACTGATCCTGAGGTCCGAAATGATTGCAGTTTGTTTAAAGGTCACGGTATTAATAAATACGCTATTCTACTCGTACTTGCTGGTAAAACTTTATTACTTTAAAGGCGCAGTAATAATAGTATTTGAGTTGCACATTCCGTTAGTCATATATCATATATCCTAAATACGTTGTCTAAAATGCATATCTACTATTTAATGCTTTGATGGTCCTTGCATTAATAACAATGAAATCGGTATAGAGTTTCATTGAAGTATACAACGTGTCCCAAAATTCAACGATAAGCCAACACCGGAGGATAGACCTGCCCCGGACTAATCGGGGAAAAAAA
>DWLR01003217.1:0-13885 GCA_018246295.1 Papilio alexanor hazarajatica | reverse complement strand
TATATATATATATATATTAAATAGTGACTAGATTTATAAAAATGACTATATAAGTACTACAAATATTTTTTCAAAATAGTTGCTAGATTTTTGACTGACCGGTTGGCGCAGTGGTAAGATACTTAACGCTGCAGGTCGTGGGTTCGATTCCTACCCAAGACAAACCTTTGTGTACATGAACACGTCTGTTTGTTTTGTGTCTGGATGTAAATACCACTGGAGGACGGGCAGCAGCGTCCATTTCTTAGTGGGGAACATATTGTGATCGCCAACCCGCCTGCCAACTATTATGTCATTTCCCCCCCAATGATGCGATCAATGGGGGAGGCCCATATCCAGCAGTGGACGATCATAGGCTGAGGTGGTGAATTTTAAAAAAATGACTATAAGAGGACTAGAATTAAAAAAAAATTAAAACAGTGACTAGATTAAAAAATGACTAAATAATTAAGACCATCATCATCATCAAGATTAAAGTAATAAAAAATATTAAAAATTTCCAAACCGAAGATAATTGTTAAAAGTTTTAATTAGAATAATTATATTTGAATAATGACTAGAGTTTTAGAAAGTTCATGACTAGAATTTCTTTTTTAAATGTTAATTGAATGTCTGTATATGTGATAATTAAATAACTAAATAAAAAATAAGACTAGAACAATAAGACTAGTGTTCTTACAAAATGTATAAATAGAATTTTCTAATCGTATTAATTTAAAAAGAAAAATATGCTTTTTCTTAGAAAATTGAAAAAAGTATGTTTTCGGTTATTTAATTGGCCTTATTTTTGTTGTTAATCTACACTAGATAGTTTCTTGTCCGTTACATACGTTGTATTACGTTTTGTTAATGACCGCAAAGTAGATTAACTTTAACAGTTTACGTTTATTTTTAGTTAACGTCCTAGTTAAAGGGAAGTCGATGTTTCAATTCCGATGTACGATGCGGTGAATGTTGAAAAAATTATGAGATGGTCGCAAGTCGAGCGGTGCATCTAAAAATATGCCTAAGTATCGGATCGATTGCGGCGAACTCTTCGCGGCTTCTTTAAACGATTAATAATGTTTGCTACTGCGTTACACATTATAATATAGACGAAAAATAATTTAAAAATATTTTTTTTATGGAATACAGATAAAATGAAAAAGTTTTACTATGAAATCGAACAACTACGAAATATTCCATTCCATGCAAACTGTATTTTGTATACAAAAAAATCATTTCAGAAATGTACATATAAAATTGACCTGAACTGTGAAATTGTTTAATTTTTCAAGCACTATTAAAGTTTAAGTCATCATTTATTTAAATAGTTTATTCATAATTAATTATTAGAGATAGTAAATATCTATTTGCGAAGCAAAAATAATTCTACCTAATTAAATAAATACGAAAAATGTTTGACATTTTTGGTGTTAAATTAAATTTGGAATGTTGCTGTAGGAGCCTATGTATTTACAAAATAAATTACTACAATCTGAAACTTATAAAAGCTTTTAAAAAAGGTTATTTTAAATAATTAAATGTACTTAATAATAATCTGCACAGAAAACACCAAATATATTTAATTAATATACAAATGTATGTTTTAACTTATTTAAAAAAAGGCATTCTTGCACATACAATTTAGTCTTTTAAAAATAATTCGGACGCTTACCTATCAAATAGACATGAAAACATCCGAATTTGATTTGCAAAAAGTCGAATTTGATATGTAAAAGTCCGAATTTGATTTACAAAAAGCCGAATTTGATTTTAAGAAGTCCGAATTTAGGTTAAAAACCTATAAAACGATTAGAGATTAAAAGTCCTAAGAGAAATACATACGAGGATTTTCGTGTCCATACGCATGTGGGTAGTGGTAGAGACTACTAGCTACGGGGTAGGGGAACCGCGGCACGGGCCGCAGCACGCGTCGTCAGCCGTCCTCCGCTCCCCCCTCATCCTCTGAGCCCGTAACGTCAAGGCTCCGGGAATCTTCCGAAGAGCATGGGGACGCGCACCGGCCCTGGACGTCGTCCCAGGCAAGCTCTTGTTGCGGCGCTGGTATCTTGTTCCAGAACGTATTGTAGTTGCTGTCCCGACATTCCTAAACAGAAAATATTACTTGGTTTTGTCCACTTAAGTAAAGTACATTAGAAAGTAGATAGAATAAATCTTTAATTTTTATGAATAAGAATTAATTAAATTTAATAAATTAATTGAATTAAATTTATGTAAGTAATTTGGCGGTTTAATTCCAAATCATTTTGATTATCAATGTAATTAATTTAAAAGTGTAAAAAAAATTACAACTTTTAAAAGATTACAAACGCAAGTTACGCTTTAGTGGATGCTTCAGTAAATGTATTATTTTTTTACTTTTCGAAGTATACACTCGCTACTAAATTGAAGCAGATGGCTTATACGAATAATTAACAACAATAAAACATCGGCTTTAAGGTAAACTATGACTTACCGGTGGATATGTCGGATAATCCACATGGACCTGTCGGAAGGCGGAAGGTTCTTTCTCAACGTCCTCCGGCTGTTCATGAGCCAGCAGATGTTTGCGGAGGTAGGCTTGCCTGCGGAACATCTTGCCGCAGTGGTGACAGGGGAAGCGGCCGTCGGCGGCGGGCTCGCGCCGTTTGCTGGTGCCCGCCACGCGCGGCTTGTGCCAGCGACGGTGCGAAGCCAGGTTAGCGGGACAGTTGAACACCTAGGGTTTGGTATAATAATGGTAGCCATCGAGAATCGTAGGGAGAAAATATCGTGACGCCTGACATGATACACCCATTTTATAAATACAATTATAGGAAGAAAAATAGAAGGTAGGCAGCATAGAAGAATATTTTAGTAACAAGTAAAAGAAAACCATTGAGAATCGTGGGAGAAAATATTGAAACATCTGAATGACGATCTTATGAAGACAATTATAAAAGGGAAAAGTGGAAGGGAAGAGCAAGAGAAGTCGGGGCGGCACGCTAGTAAATATATTTTCATCATTAGTTCTTTAACTGAGATGACCAGTTAAGTATATTTAGTCACGCATTACCGTACATATCAATTAAGGTGTAAAAATATTTCGCCAGTACACGCTCCCGTGGCAAACGTTTCCCATGGAAAAGCGTCAAGTGTTCACAACACACCCTCGCTCTATTGCGTTCCCACACAAATATACTTTAAATTGTTACACGTTTTGTTACATTTAGTGTATTAGAGATGAGTTGTTATAACCGATAATAATTTGTTTTTATCTGATAATTGAAGGGTTTGTTATTTGTATTTTATAAAGGAAAGAATAATGTTTAATTAGTATGATAGATATAATAGATGTTTAATTACATTGAACCAATTAATTAAACATCTCTATATGCCTTTAGCAGTTTACTGTTTCGCACAAAAGAGGTTTAATATCCACAAAGGCCGAGCTCGACAATATCGTGTTATTAACAACAACATGCTTAAAAACACACAAATCAACTTTGATCCTACTTGAATCTTCTGTAATATCATATAAGTCACCCTTTATCTAGTCTAATCTAGTCGGCCATGAGTAGCGACTTTTTATTGAATATCTTTTGGAAAAATTTGCATATCAGTGCCGTTCTAATATAGTTTCTGATAAATCATCATCAGCTAATGGCCTCTCTCAAAGAACTTAACAAAAATCGTCCCCTAACCCCTCTTACCATTTAGTGGACTCCCACAACCTTGATAAAATTGTCGGGCCATTTTGTTGGACTTACGCTGCGATGTCATATACGTGTCTATAACTTTTCCATTACTTCTGCGAGCAATAGTCTTGGATATTGGTACTTAACTTTAGCACTAGATAAGCTTACAGCTCACAATAATATGTATTTTTTTATTTATGTGGAGATGGTAGGATAAATAAATAAAATTAAATATTACATTCACCTTATCGCATTCTGGACATCGATATTCAATGTGAACGATCCTAGAGCACCTGTGCTGAGCGAGCGCAAACGCGTCGCCGTACAGTCGGCGGCAGAGGCGGCAGATATAGCGGCCGAGGCGGTTCTCTATGGTCGCTATCAGAGCCTTGGCTTCATCCGTCACTTCCACTACATTGAACGCCGGGTCAATGTCGCCCTAAAACAAATTTTTAGTTCAATACAAGGAATACATTTATTTTATTAGCAAACTACCATTTTGATTTTGGTAATACCAAAACTGTACGCACGCAATTATTTTTCAAAAATTGAGCCTAGAGCCCGTGACATAACAATTAGATACGCTAACTCCTTCGATCCGGGATTGTCAAATATTAACCCAGCCCGTAAGTCAGAAGAGAAGACTGAGTTTAAAGATTTACATTTAGTATGACCCTGGCACATCACTATCGCTTCTTCTACATATGTATATATCTATGTCTATGCTTGTCAGTTACAAGAACTCTTAATATCACCTTTGTAAAAAAAATCAGATTTTATCAGGTGAAAACAAATTGTATGTAATTTGAAAGTGTTTTGATATAATTTAATGGAGCATTATCGTTCATCTAGGATAAAGAAGTAAGAGTTGGTTTGGAACTAAGAATGTACGATTTATGGTGCATTTAATGTCCTCAACGCCACCCCTCCACCAGTGTTACGACTCTGCTCGAAGCCTGTTATTAACGTAAACATAACACAATACACGATTTCATAGCGTTTAATTGCCGAAGCGATAAGGAAAGTCGCCGGCCCCGCTAATGCTACGGTCACAACTGCTAATTAGCAGTCCCTTTGCAATTTCGCCATTTATTTTCTATACGAATACTAGATGAAGGCTTTGTTTAGTATTCTTGTGTGGCTTAATGGAAGAGAGAGAGCAAAACAACATTTGTTTTTACACTTGCTTGCATTGTATGTAAAATAACCATCGCTAACCATACACATCCATAAGAATCAGTAGAAAAGCTGTCAGTTTTTATTTATTGAAAGGACACGGTTGGTACAGAGATACATCTCAATCATGAGATGAAATGCAGAACTTTAAGGTCGTGGTACTGCAGCAACATTAACGTTAACGTTATTGTAAAGTTCAACAACTTTATATTGTTATATTTACCTTTCGAACCACCAAAGTTTCGTCTTCGGCAAGGTCGCGTATGATCGTTCCAGACACGGGAGATGTTTTATCCTCATCAAACATTAACCTTCTAACCGCTTTGCTCTTTTTCATCGGTTGCGGAGGTTTTGGGGATTTTTTGGGGCGTTCTTCGACATCTCTAATTTCAACAATATCAGGCGAACTCCTGCCACTTTTCGACGAGGCTTCAGGTTCTGCGGAGAGGCATGTGCGTAATTCATCGAAAAATTGTTTAGTGAATTTTAATTTCTTTGCCTCAGGACTGTCGCTGTCATTTGAATTGTCATCATCGCATTTTCGTTTTTGGGTCTTGACATCGGTTTCGTCTTTAGTGTTACTTTCTTCGAAATGTCTAAATATTTTGCGTGATTGAGTATATTTTTGCTCGTCTGGCGATTTTCGCTTCTGAGGAGGTGGCGGAGTGCAAGGCGGGGTTATTGGAGAAGTTGATTTTAGTGATAGATCAAGAGGCACTACAGGTTCATTGTAATAAGCCAGATATTGTTGAAGAATAGTCGGATGTTGCTGCGGCAGGAGTTCGTGGAGGTAGTTGCTTGATATGCGGACAGGAGGCGCGGCATATTGCTGATAGAAACGAGACGTCGATAGCCGATGAAAATGTGGTAGAGCCGCCTCCATATTTAAATCTTTCGAATCGATTTAACGAAGATGAGTAAAAATTTCATTTTGCTACGTTACTAAATGTGATTACTTGTTTTTCTGGAAAGAAAAAGATACAATAACTAAATAGAAATCACGTAAGTTTGTGTAAAATACGAAATAAATCGAACAAAGAAATAATACTGCGGAAATTGTCCTCCCTATGCTGGTGTTAAAGTGGTCCATTTCGTTGATTGTACCGCATTGGAAGTAAAGATGCTGTGAAGTAAATTGCTCTTTTAAGGATGTTTTGTTATCGACAGAAAACCTAAGTATTAGATAAATATAAGAAAAATAGAAAAAAAAGTAATACGTTTTGGGACCAGTATATCAAAGGAGATGATTTTTTAGTATAATGTATTGATGTGATACCATAACGAGGGTATTTCTATTCATGTAATTGGATGTGTTTGTAATTTACATATGAAGATTATTTGTTGAAACAATCTCAAGTTTTTTTTAAAGAAACTTTTATATGATACTTGTATCTTATTTGTAAATTAAATAATAAATCACTAACAGGAAGAATAGTCCCAACAGTTGAATAGTTGTTATTTTTAAGACCTGAGTCCAATTATTCACATGAAATTCTGGAGGGCTATCGTTTATGACATTATCTAAAATATCTCTATTTGGACCGATAAAACTGCTGGATCACCCAATACGAATTTAATTACTAAGTTCACGTAAAACACATACAAAATGATGTGTACGAAGCCGGGGAAAACAGCTAGTATTCTCTATACGTGATAGCGTAATCTGTCAACAAGCGCAAATAGTTGTGCCTCAGTTGGGCCTGCGTTACCTAATTACACCCTTCGAGATCCCGGCTCCCACGCTCGCCCCTCGTGACGTCCGTGGAAGAGGGGGGGGGGGACACACACACACAAATGAAATGCGTCGCCCTCTCACCCTTAATAGTTCTTTGGTTTCGAGCAAACATTGTAAATGATACCATACGTAGAAAGCTTTATCATAATTATATATATTTAATTATAAGTACAAACTTAAAATATGTTTAGTTTCTAAAAATATTCGCAATAGGTTCAGTTCAGTCACTTTGATTATGGTATCCTAAAGAGTTAAAAGACAAGATTAAAGAAAAGAAAAGATGAAAAGGACCGATGGAAATAGAATTGCTTGCTTGCCAGAGCTGAATATTGTTCGTTTAGTTAGAGGTGGATGTTTGAGGTAACTGCTACGGAAGCAAACAACTTTATCCCTCAACTTTTATTAATTTAAATGTAACGTTAACAAACAGCCCCAGCTTCGCTTCTCTTCAGGTAGATAGATAGACAAATAAAAAATATAGCTTAGCTTACTCGCTGATAGAAAAGCTTTTGTTAGCTTTCTTTTGTTGAAAGGTGAAAACTTTTAGGATCGATTCAATGGATTTTGAGTTCATCCGTAACAAGCAAACAAGTAAAACTTTTATCTTTATAATATTAGTATGGCCTAGCTGTGGCTCGCGTACCACCATATACCCATGTTTGGTCAAAAAGTTTTTATTGTCAAAAAATTGTTACAAACAAACGATCGTTATCAGGAAAATACAAAATGATTTTTTTTTCCTTTTTTTATTTTTTTCTTTCATGAAGGTCGGTCAAGCCCTTCTTAAGTCGCAACGGAATAGGCTTGTCTGCCTATTTACAGACAAAAAATTAAAAAATGGTGAAATTAATGACAATTTGCCGTAAAATGAATATTTAATATTTAAAAATATTTATTGTACAGACCGAATCTACAGATTTATATAATATTATAGATTACCCGTTTTATTATTTTTTGCCTACGCTTCAATCCTTCCGCATGTATTACACATCCTTTGTTTTTTCATAAACTTAATTGATGAATAAACAGGTTATGTGATAAGGGCAGATACAGTTTTGTAATTTGTCGGTAGTGGATGCCAAAGACGAACGACCACTAAGTTAGGGTGTGAGTCCACTCTTCAAAAGAAAACTAATTGGCAAATATGGAATGGAAACTATAGAATGGAAAATCTGGAATAGAAAATCCATGTTAATCATTTATGCTCGTAACGGGTAGAGAGAAATTACACAAGGTTCCGGCACATCTTTTTACACCCATACATCTACACATACGCGCTCGTCAGTACCGGTGTTCTTAATGCACCTTTGTTTAGTACATCACCAATTCGGTGCGTATAATTTCATTTAGGACGACCCCCAACATTGTCACTCACTGGAAATCTCCTAATCTCTGTATATTAATCCTGGTCACGGGGGTAAGTTCCTTTATATTTTATTTACCAACCTGCCATAAGCTATTATAGTTTCTCTTTAAGCTCCATATAAAAAACAGACTGTGTAAATTTGTTATACCGATTAATAAAATAATAGAAGAGAAAATTAAATGTAACACAAATTAAATAGTTACAATTAACGGCTTCATTACAAAAGGGTTGGTTTTGGTTGGTCGATTAATAATTAATGAGCAAGCTACGAGTTATATTTAAGGCAGCACACACCGTTAATTATTGTAACTGGTGTATTGTAAAGTGTTCCATTGACGCCTTAAATCACAGCTAATAATTATTACAGTAAGGGAATATTTTATTAAGCTCTCTTTCTTTGAATGTCTATCATTAATGTTTTCATTGTATGTAAGTTTAAAATAGAATTTTAATCTTACATTCTAAGTAGTTATAAATATATGTAATATTTTAACCGTATGTTTTATATGTTTGAAACTGCAGTACTACGTCATTGACTAACCGATTAAAAAAAATACTGGAAATTCGCAAGTAGGTCCCATTTAATTTTGAATATCTTTAAACCTTGGTTTCCGAAGATACACCTAAAATTGACATATTGGTACTGTAAATATAAGCCCAGTTTCGATTTAATGTACTAATGAGACTATACGGCTATAAATGATTTATAAATAAAAATTTAGTGTTGCTCGCAGCTTCGCACGAGTTCGTTTTTATTTTCTTGGCTATTTTTTTGGTAATCAGATTTCGCGTTTATTAATTTCGATAATAGCTAACATGTATCAAAAATTTTTAATTATCGTTATTATCATGGCAACCGATGTTATAAATGAAGCTTCTATTTCTTATCCCCAAAAAAAAGGGAAAAATTATACAATTTTAAGTCGGATTTGTTTTTTTTAAACGTTAAAAGATTATTCACTAGAAAAGTATATATACTAAAGTATAAAAACCTTCACAGCGATTTACTTGTAATGGTTTAGTCTAGATGATCTCTCTAAAATCTTAAGTAACTTAGTTTCCGTATGCAAATTCTATATAAATACTTACGAAATTAATATCTATATCAGATACAACAGACGCCGTTACCGAAGTGCGGTGTTAACTAACTTTATAGATACAAATATCTATCTGGCTTCTGTGAACTCTGGCGTTGCAAGTTTCCAAGGAAGAACCACAAGTCAACACTAACTGCACGGTATCTGATACCGTTCTACAAACTTATACAAATAATTACTAAATTAACGCAACATGCAGAGTGCATGGTGCATGGTGGCTGAACAAGAAGGGAAACTATTCGGCTATCTATAAAAAAATTAGTAGCGAAATTGTTTTATCTTTTAATTACGATTTAGAGCGCCTAGACGAGCAAGATGTTTATCAGAAACAAATGGTAAGTAATTTGTATTTAACCAATTGAGCGAACACCAAACTCTGTGCCATGAATATTAAAGAAAAATTGTGTATTTTGTTGTAGGCATCTCAGTGCTCAGATAATTTTTACATTATCATATTCTTAATATTATAATTATTTATAATTACTGGCTATGATAATATTCTTTTTTAAGATTCAAGGCAATGGTTAGCCGTATATGCATATGAGTAGTACATTTCTTATCGTCCTAATTGTCTCCTAGGCTATGTAAACGATGTCGAATGAATTTGAATATGTCAGTTAAAACTTTTAAAGGAACTACGTAATAGTGCAATATAAAGTCAGTAATTACAGTTTTAATTGAATTTATCAACGTTGTACACAATGTCAGCTCTATCATAAGAGTGAAATTACCAAAATTACTTTCGATGTCGTTAACCAAATAACCGTAACTTGATTTTATGTTAAAAAGAAGAAAACAAAGGTTTATTTAATTTGTATAAATAAAATTATTCAAGTTACCGAAACGACATTATATAATATTTGAATTTTTTAAGCATATATTTATAAGGAGATACAATACAATGTTAATAGTATCATTTAACATGCAGTTAACTCTCATGTTAAACAAACACTTGGCACCCATTCTGATTTGATCCGGATACTCCTTATTTAGCTAAATTACTAGGTTGCATAAGATTAGTTTAAAGTTGTATATAATAAAAATTACAATCAAGATTTTTAGTCCATGTTTCATATCACGAATATTATGGGTTTGAATATCTTATTAGAATATTTTTTAGTAATTTTATAATACTTACAAGTAAATTAAAAAAATAATAAGACATTTGAGATAGCTACTGTTTTCTGTTATATCAAAAAGTTTATGAGTTTCCACGTGCCATTTGTAATAAATATATTGTATTAAAAAACAGCCTCCGTGTATCAAGTGTACCTGTAAAGCTATGTATGTACGGGGTGCAACCCCGTGGTGAAATCTCGTCTTTAACGTTTTAACTGAATTTGATACATAACTTATGGCAGCTTACGTTACTATGAGATACTATACTTACTTATGAGATAGAAAAATGAAAAATTTGCAATATATTATAAAACTACGAAGTCACACTATTTTCCTTTTAATCTTATTTATGATTAAATTTTTAAAAATTTCGGTGCGGATTTTGACAAAGAATATTATATACATTGATTAATAACTTCACTTATAGTGGGACACTTTACGTAAACTCTACAGTAAATTTGAACATATTTTGATATTATTTTATCAAAAAAAAAAACATTCAATAAGAGTCAAATTAAGATAAAACGAATTTTAGTTTAGTATTTAAAAATTCGAGGTATTTACGGTAAATTTGACTATAAATATAATAAGTTATAAAAATATTACGTGATTATTAAAAAAAAAATTAAGTGGACAAACAAAACTCAGCGCGCAGTAATGTTTGCGATTATAGTTTCGCACAGGTAAAAGGCAAGGGTGTTACTATGGCGAGAAAATTTTAGAAATGACTCATACCTGTGCCTGGTCCACTGCTGACTCAACCGACGACACCCCTGGGACCTCTTAAATGCAGTTCAACTATAAATTGTATTATTTAAACTTCTGAAGTGGTTTTGAAAAATGTTATGTTTTGAAAGTTTTCGTATACGTAGGCTTCGGTGGTGTTTAGGGGTGCGCGGTGTCCGCTCAGCGGCGCGGTCGGGACAGGACTGACGGGTTGCCTGCACCCTGCGCACCCCGGCGCGTGCGATGGGCATGCCCTCAACCCTCGTACAGGGTGCTCTCTTTTGTTACCAATTATTAATATTATTACTTAAACAAAAGCGGAATTTAAGTGCATATATAATGCACTAGAATGCCGCTTTGTCGATAAATACTTCACACAATTTACGAGCGAAGTAGTTACAGATTATATAGTAAATAAAATAAATCATATACTTAAGTATGACTTAAATTTATAGATTGCGAATTTAATTTACTGTTTTCTTCATAGAAATGCAGTAAATTAAACTAAAACACAAACATACAATTACTACTTCTATCGATAAACATAATCTATAACAATCAGCTACCGTAAAAAAGGACAAACTTAACATGATATTGTTTACTTTTTGGCAACTACACACATGCAGTCTTAAATAAAAACGTCTTAATAACATACTGTAGAATGCATTGAACCGTAGTGTATCTATTCACGATCTGACAACGGTGCGCTATGCGGCCCCTATACACGACCTACAAGTGCCCACCAAGTTTTTTTAAAGCTATCGACATCTATGGACTAAAAAACACTCCTAAACGACGACAACCTCTGATAACACCCGCATCAGGAGACCGAACTTCCCACCTTGCAGGCATTTACCTCGATTTACGTGCTCGAAATACGTTCTTTGTCCTTTTTTAACATCAACTGCTAGAAAAGGAAAAGAGAACATTTTATAATGTTATATTACATTCTTCATGAACTTGACTAAATTCAAGGTGAAATTTTATCTTTAAGGTTCTTTAATTTAAATAATAGTTCTTGTTTTAATTAACAGGTTAGATAACTACAGTTTCATTATTTCAACTTACAACCTTATTTTAACTATTTCTAAACTCCTCATATCTGTCCTTTTAAAATATAGCAAATTGAGAAGATTAAAGTAAGCATTCAGGAGAAATTTAGTAAAAGATGGAATAAAAAGTAATAGATAAACATTTCAGTGTTTTGTAGCAGTATCCATTTGCTACTACTCATAATAAATATTAAGAGAACCACAAATATATGTTTATATAAACCGAAAACAAAATTATGCTGAGAGTTGATCTGCGAATGGTTGGGCGGATCCAGGGCCGCCCGCCCTAGCGCCGCCCAGCTGGGCGCCCCGCCCACAGTCACTGAACAAAGCGAGATAATAATTGAATGTAATTGAATCATCTCGTTTTATTGAATTATTGCGAGGCCTCGCTGTAATCAGTGCGATTGTTGGAATACGATGAATACATGCACGCGAGATAAACGGAGAGTTCGTCGCTTTCGAGTTTGCTTTCGCCGCGTCAGTGCATACAGCCACTCGAAAAGTGAGAAATTGAATGTAAACTGAACTAACAAATAATGCTTTTAATAAAATTTCGTTCCATGTTTCTACCCATAATAACAAGCTGCATTATATGTTTGACGATTGATTGATAAAAGAGCACGTCGATAAAAATACTAAATGTATTGTTTAATTACTTATGAATAATTTTTGTTATGGTATATATAGTTTCCTTATTAAATAAAAAGTTTGCTTGTAATGGGTAAACTGCAAAAGTAGTAATCCGATTTAAATATTGTTTTCCGGTGAGATAGGTTGTTGTTAAGATGATGTATGGTAGACAATACAGGTTGTTCATATTTATAAATATATTTTCGATTCATTATGGCGACGTGAAAACCAAATAATACGATAAATGATGTGTAAGAATATATATTTTATAAAATCATATATTTAAAACAAAATAATTGCAGTGGTGATTCGTATTTTTTTTTAATAAAATGAGGGGGGTAAACGAGTAGCGAGTCGCTTAACATTAAGTGAACCAATGGAGATCCGCAAAGCCATTAAGGATAAAGTACACTCTCTTCCTGAAGGCCTCTAAGTCGTATTGGTTTGGAAATATCGCTGAAGACAGATCATTCCACAACGCGGCTTTGCCACAATCTTTAAGGATAAGATGATACCTATTAAATTATATACTCAAAGAACTATTTTTTAATTACTGTTTGAAGGACTCTTAAGTGAACATACGGTTAAGTAATTTTTCTACAGAAATATGGCCTGACAATTATTTAAATCTTCCAAGGCAACTATTTAGATCAAGTCGTAATATAGATCTTGTATTATGACTGCAATAGACAGTCGTTACCTTGTGATTGTGCACTTCTCGTCGTCTTACACTATACTTTTTGTGTTAAAAAGTATCTATATGAATTATGTATGTATATAATTGAAGTGTCAATTGCGTGGCGTCCGGCTTGGTGGCGTCAAGCGGCCGGTGTCAGCTCACTCGTGCGCCGGAACTCAGAAGCCCCACTCGCGCACGCGCCGGAAACTTGCTCGCGCGCACCTATTCGCCGGTACACCCCCATCCCCCGCACAACCCTGCGTCGGTGTCACTCGCAAACAAGTAATGATATAAGTGCACTATCGATTACACTCGATCAATGAACGGACATACTGTTGCATGCCTCTATACCTATAGACATAATATATGTATTGAATAAACTGCGTGACTATGGTCGCATTTGCTAAGTGATGATGTCATCGAAGTATTGTTCGCACTAGTTCAGAGTTATTCATCATTCTTATAGAATTTTATATAAGTTCTATAGAACCACCAGTCATAATCTTTTTACAATGAACTATCCCTAATCTATAAATAGATAGATAAATAAATAAACGTAAGTTGCTCGCCTCATGGAGAGAACCAGATTTTAGTTACCAATATAAGCCAAATAAAAGCCAATATCATTATAATTAGCATGTAT
>DWLR01003216.1:0-13886 GCA_018246295.1 Papilio alexanor hazarajatica | reverse complement strand
TGTAATAAAAAAAATACAAGAGGATTAAAATTTTGTGTTAAAGTTATATTTTCGTTTTTTGCACAAGGAAGGCAGGAAGGAAAGTGTTGAGCAATATAAAAGAAGAAAAAAAAACAAATCATAAGCAACTTGATATAAAACTCATATGTTCTGGCATTTAATACTTCAAAAAGGAGGTTTTCAATTCGGTTATATTTTTTTATGTTTGTTGTTGTAACTTGGTCACTCATGAACCGATTAAAAAAATATTTTGTTGGAAAGGGAAAATTCGCAAGGGGTCCCATTTTTAAATGTTATTGAAACTTGGGTTCCAAACGTATACCGAAAATTGATGTATTGGTAGATTTAAGAAAAGCCCTGTTTGGATTTAATAGATTTGTAATTTGTAGCGTGGCAATTAACAATATATAAAAGTGGATGTTGCCAGTGGCTTTCCACGCGCCTTTTCTTATTTTTTTTTGTAATTTGATTCCGTATATATTAATTTCGATAACACATAACATCTCTCAAAAACTTGTCAACATTACCATGACAACCAATATTGTAAATGAAATTCTTTTGTAATTCTTATCTTTAAAAATAAAAGAAGTCGATTTTGTTTGTGTTAAAAACGTCAAAAGATTATTGTAAAGTTATCTTTATATGTTTTCATCCTCCAAGTGCAAGTGAGATGGCGCTGTATCGAGAAAGGTGGAGACTTTTATGGTCAGAGGCCAAGACCCTCTTTGGATCGCTGCGCCACTTCAGTTAGATAGTTATCTTATGAACACAAAAGAAGCATATTTAAAATGTAATGTATATAAAACAAAAAGTAATGGATGAACTACTACTACTGTCTAAAAAGTGTCTGTTTCACGAATTTTATTTTTTTTTATTTTTATTGTTTACGAATTTTATGTGATGACAACCATAATGACGTTCATGTTTTGTACATGAACTCGATTTATTGAGAGAGGTTCACAGCCAGCCTATCACAGTTTTGACCTCCCCTGGTCTAATATTCAATACATAATTTTGTGCATTTCTGTTAACTTAAAACAAACAGTTTGGCGAATTTGGTTGTAAAACGTACTTAATTGTGTGTGTTTTAAAAAACAAATTAAAAAAAGCAAACTTGTAAGCTGTAATTTTTCCACCCACTCTTTTCCGTCCAGCATAGTTCAGGTCAATAACCATAGGAAAATGTCTTGCTTATAACAAGTTAAAAAAATCTAGTTTAAATTGACAGCTAATATTATATATAATATACATATCTATTAATGACATAAATAAACCTTATCAAGTGACTATTTATTTATCCCGTATACATATAGAGGTGCGTGTTAACAAATGTGAATATAATTAAAATTGTACAAATGTAGAGGAAAATTCGTGTAAATATTGTGCGGTCTCAAAGGAGATGTGCGGTGCGTTCAGACGCGGCGGGCATGCGAACAATCGTCCTACAATAACTCACCATCGTATAGGGTTAACACACGATTTGCTTTGTTAGGATTGTTCTAGCAATTAAATTTGTTACAACTTTTCTTCCGACTCACAGGGTTTTCGCGGGTATTTATTTATTTATGTATGTCCATTTCATTGTGATCTGCTAGTGTCTCAACAGTTTGACCAATTTTGAAGAGTGAAGCGCCATTTCGTTCGTCGTTTTCCTCGGATGGTTATATTAATAGTTGTTCGGTGCTTTCTACTTATATATTTAAAAAAAAATACGTTATAGCCACAGTCAGTTTTTAACTTTGGCAGTAGAAACGTTAAAAATATTCCATATACAGGTAAATAGACATAAAATGTAGCCTAGACCACTCGCTGTTACAAGGGATTTCTACTGATTAAAGATGTATTGAAATCAGTTTAGAAATTTTTGTGTTTATTCGGAACAAATAAATAATACAAACTTTTAATACAAACAAACTCTTATAACATTTGTGTACATACATAAGAGTGAAAAATTTATTTATTTATCTCCATTGTATATATTCATACAAGCACTAACGTATTTAAACTTAAGTCAAATCTTAATTTTATTAATCTTAACACTTAAGTCGAATCGTAACATGCGTTGATACGAGTTCTTATTTACAACAATCTTTTCTCGTACATAAAATCTCAAAGCATTTAGACTTTTAAAAAATAACTGAGTACCGAAATTCCCACAGATTCTTTCGTTGAATTATTTATGCTATCGCCGCAGTTTTTTTAAGTTTCTTATAAATAAATGACTTCAAAAGGTGTTGCTTGTAAAAGAAGTTATTTCTTAGAAATATTAAAATACATTTTTACTTAATAAATCTTTTGCAGGCGCTTTTAAATAATTAGACTCTAACGTAAGATACAATTACACTGGCGTTTTTAAGAAGCACTAGGCAAGACTCTTATAATATTATTTAAATTATGTTTTTTATTCGCAACGACTAAAAATTAATTCCATTTCAATGAATTTTTATCTCTAAATTAATAGAAAAATGTTTCGTTACCTCTCATTCAGGACATTTTGTGTGTAAAATTATAAATTTCCCCTAGTAATCTAATTTTTTAAACTTTGTTTTTGTACAATTATACTACAACGGTGTTACGATTATGTGTTTACGTTTACTCAACTTTTACTTAATTCGACCAAGAAAGTTATTCATATTTTCATAATATTCATAATGTCATGCTGTTATATTATTTGCAGCAAAACATTTTGAGAGTAGGCAAATTTAATCTACCTAATGCCAAAGCATATTTACAAATGTCCCTCGATTCTACAACTTCATGGCATCACTACAACACAAAGGGAAGCGATGAGTTATGCGGCATGTGTCCCCGCTGCTCGCTTTTCACGAGCGCGGCGTTTGTCAAAACGCTCACGTTTCCCGCGCTTCCGGTCGGCGGCCATTTTGAAAAGATGAGCTTCCGCCGTCCGGCTGCGGCCGTGTTGCCTCTAATTCAGAAGCTGCGGCGCGCAAGGTTCCGGCGCAAAATGTTAAGTAAGCGCATTAAAGTCCCTCGCGGACCTGTGCTTTTTAAAATTGCCTGACGCACTTTTTGTTTACCTAAAATTGTATCTTCAGGAAACATTTAATATGTCATTGTCAAGCAGTAGGATATAAGTTTTTCTTTTTAATTTATACACGATAGAGGCAAATATAGCCTACTTGTGAACTATTGAGAACATTTTCATTCGTCCCTTATCTTTGACGCAATAAAAAAGTGACACTTTGAAGTTCCTAATGCCGTATATATCGAAGAACAGTCTGATTTACAATTGTACACCGTACGAAAATGGTATTTAAGCAAATACATATATCTTTTCTAACAAAATAGGCATATAGTTGTTTAAAAAAACAATAAACCCGACTATCTATGACAGTCCCGAGAAGAATACGGTTCGAATGACACCTCACTCTTTAAAATTGGTTAAGCCGTTTAGACTACAGGAGGTCATAATGAGGATGTAAAAAAAAAGGGATGAGGTTTGCCTGATTGTTCAAACGAAACGATGAACTATAAATATAATATGCCTCAATTTACACTCCTAATGTAATTAAGGAAAATACGTAACGAAAGATCGTTAAACATAATGCATTATTAAAAAGCAGACACGAAGCTTTTAAGCGTTATATCGCTCGCTATCAAGTTGAGTCACGATAACTTTTCAATTAGAGCCGACAGCCGGGTAGTGAGGTTTGCTTTTAAATCTAGAAACCTGTGGATTCTGGGCGGTACAAAACTAAAGCTCTTATCAGTAATATTATATATATATATATATATTACATTCAATCAATAATAATGGAAATAAAATATTGTGGAAATACTTTGATATAATATAAGTAAAATACTCGAAGCAATAAAGAAAAACACGGAGCTTCACGTAAAAGATCATTACGAGTACTCGTCATAGCTTCGCATGACAAGCAAATGTTACATTTTATAAAAATTAATAAATAAATTTTGGACCCTATTCAATCCTCTTTCCAACTAAAACGCTTTATTTGGAAAAAAATTGCATGTTTGCTTTATTTTACCATACAAAAACTTTTAGCTCTATTTTCTTTTACTAAATAAAACCTTAAGAGATGCTAATTGAGTTCTCTATCGAATTAGACATTAGAACCGCGAGCTATCCCCCGCGGCGCGAGCAAATTACGCGTCGGGAAAAAAACCTGAAGTCGATTTTATCGCGGAAATCCAATTTTCTCCCCGGCACGCTAAAGAAGTTGGAAAAAGCGAGTGGAATGACTCCACCATTCCGAGCGCTGCGGCTATGTTTTAACCGAACACGAATAAGGAGGCGCCGGATTGGCTTAATTTGAATTTTCAACGGCGTTGTGCCGTGTTGGGTGTCGGCCGGGGTAACCATTACTGTGTCATACATTTGGGATAATTAATGTTGGGTCTTGGCAAGTATCTTACAACTTTAGATATCTATATTAAACGACAGTTTCAATATAAGCTAATCTAAACGGAATCAATTATTTGCCAATAAGATTTATACAACTGTATTTAAATGTATGGCGATAAGTCATACCATAGTGTATGAGTGAAAACATTTACTTAACGTTTTTAAAGTTTAGCATTATCTCGCTGTTTTAGTACATTGCTGATCAATAAGCCTTCTTCATCGATTTTCACAAGGTCATCAATCTATCTATCTAAGCCATCCACAGCTTTCTTTACATCCGCGTGTTAAATTTTTATATTTTCCTTTTTTAATCTGTCGTCACTTACTCGATAGATGCAATCGCCTCACATTGAAATTGAATGTCTAACATTGGATTTTTTTTAAACATAATTCTTCAGTGATAAAATTAATCGTATGTAAAATAAATCAAAAACATATCCGACATCGAGCGTCAATGGTGGTCGTACACCGGGCGGGTGCATTTAGAGCGTCGGTTCTCGTGGCCTAATTAATTTTGAGCGATTCGCAGATAGCGGGCTAATTTCGTTAGTCGCTCACTTCACTAAACGTTGCCCTGTTCGCGTTGTCGTTAATCTTTCGCCTTTTACTCGAAGCGAAACGATATCATATCAGATAATTTTAATGCCCCGATCGAAGATACAGCTTATGTATTTAGACTTCTGACAAATCTAGATAAACAGCTTGATGCGCCTTTTCATTGAAATTTAAAGGAGTCATTTATTTATTTTATTATTTATAATAAGAACAAATGAAAATACTAAAACTCTAACAGTCCGGGTGGGGTTTACGTTACTTTATGTCGTATTCAAAATCCAAATTACCGTTCCCAAAAGACACGTTTGTGTTTAATAGATGTGTATGATGTCAGGTGTGAGATAAATTTCTTAGATTAAATACTTACTTCTTTTCTCTCTTCCCTGCTCCCGTGTCCCGAAAGCCCTTGGCGAACGGGTTGTTGTCGATCTTTAGCTGCGTTATCTGAAAATAAATACGATATGTAAAAAAGTATAAAAACGATGTCAAGTAGCCCGGACAAACAAACTTAATCGGCTGGCTCTTGCTAGTTCACAACCAAAGAGATTAAAATAAAACAGTTATCAATCAACATCGATTCATCATTGGATATATGAATGTTTCTGTTCACAATACATGACATTTGTGCTGTAATAATTTTTAATATTTTTAAGTGTTATTCAGATAAAAAGACATGGAATGGCGACTTCAATTTTACTCAAATGTATTCTGGAGATTTTACTTCTTATTCGCCTAATTTTTACCTATTCATATATGTTATTGTTCATTTCCTTTCATTTTTCAAAAACAAATAATAATAAGATAATAGTAATATTCTGGGACATTATTCACACACGGCCATCTGATCCCAAACTAAGCAGAGCTTGTGCTATGGAACCCAGAAAACTGATATGCTACATATATTAATACTTTTCTTTAGTAAATTATTAGTATTACACCCAGACATAAGACAAGCAGACAGGTTCATACACACAAATGTTTTTCCTGGATGGGAATCGAACCCACAACATGCGGCGTGAGAGGCAAGTATCTTACCACTGCGCCAAACGGTCAGTCTAAATAGTCTAATAGTTTCGTTATTAATGTGAGAAAATGTTAAATTAAAAATATAGTTGAGTTTACCTTTTCATTTTGGTAGGCGGTGACCGCGATAAACTCTGTCTCCTTGAAGACGTATGTTCTGAATGTTGAGTAGGGCAGCTTGAGGATGTCGTTGGCGCGCACGAGGTGGAACCGCGGCTGGTACTTGTGCATCGAGTTCAGGATCGTCTGCGTGACACACTTCAAACAGCTTAGGAACTTGATCTGTTAGCTTCCCATTCACATAGACATATTCAAATTGTCGAGGAGATATCCGGAGAGTTATAAAGAAATATAAATCTTAAATTGTAGTATTCAGGAGTCTTCTACCTATGAAAATTATTGACCGACTTACATGGTTTTAATTTTAAATTCGGATATTAAAAAATCGGACATTTACAAATCAAACACATAATTTAAAAAATGAAATTCCGATATTTTCTCATCAAGTTTGGGTGTTTAACATGTCAAACAATCCGATTGTTATTTAATTGACCTGTCAAATAACTCAGTTTTATGTAAAATTCTCCAAATTTGATTTGTGATATGTTGAATTTCATTTTTAATCGTCTAAATTTGTAGATAAAAATTTAAATCAACACATATACAAGACTATTAAACGTAAAACACGAAGCTAGCGTGCATAATATAGATTAAAAAGAGCATTGAGAAAACCACTTTATGATACTTCTTAGGACAAGGACTGCGAAATATAAGATCAGAGAGTCAAAACCGCCTTTAATGTCGGGAACTACCTAATATGACAACCATAAGCTTAAAGTGGTTTACAAAATTTGCTACAATAAAAAACATAAAGCGTTATTAATCATTATAACACCGACCAAATTGTAGGCAGCAATTAGTTTTGTGATAAAGGTATGCTATAGAATCAACTTGTGGAAAGGATAGAGAAAGAATTATGAGTATATATGTGCGTTGGTCATAATAATACAACAACACATTGACACAAAAATATGGAAAGAATAACGATTCGTTAATTTTTTCTAGTAGATATTGTCTGACAATTGCAAAGACTTCATCAGTGGGCTTTTGAATGCAATTGATTGCGAAGGTAACTCGGTGACGCTTCGCTCGCTGTGCGCACTGCATTATTGGGAGCAATCATAATTGGTCTCAATTCATCGAATCGCCAGCCCACAATAGTTGCAATTCATCAGAACCACTCGGCTTTCTCGTCTCTTTCATTACAATACTGCGGGCCCACTTCGATATTTTGCATCTATAGCGTTTGCCGGAAACAAATGGCATTGCATAATTACCAGTCGGATAACATTTTTCGTTTTTTTTTTGAGCTTTTTAAAAATAGATTTTCCACTTTATGTACACGGAGATTAAACTATTTTTCCTTTTTACAATTTAAGCGGCAATGTCATAATGTTAAGACAAAGCTTAAAGCTAAACTATTGCCATCTTTCGACCACACCGCCATTTAATATCAGTAGTGATCATGGTAAAGCGTTACTTTATTCATTAAAAAAATACTACAACACACAACATACTGTAGTTACTGTTACTACTACATATGTTGTAGTAAATATTATTTTATATATTCATGACTGTGAAATTTACAAACTCTTTACTTTAACTCGTTCGCTTCCAGAGCCTAGGGAAAACATCCGTTATGATCCAAAGAAGGACGATATCAACAGATTTTACGTATGTCTATTTAAAACAGTCTAAAAATGTAAAATAATTATTCTTTTATACTGACACAAATATGCAACTCTGGGCTATAGATAAAAACTAAACGCTATAGCATACGTGTCCGATCATGTATCATATTAAATTAAAATAATCATAAGATAAAAATATATAAAAATATTTTATCGATATGAAATTCATTTTATTTTTTATGATAATTTCTAGCTACTTACAGAACAGTTTTAATAATTAGACTTCACGAAATCATTTCCTTTTTAAATTTAACTTATTGCCTATCAATTTCACTAACCCTACTAAATTGACCTCTGTTGCTGATTCAACTGCTAATCTAATAGCTAAATAATCTCTGTCTATTAAATGCATCTGCAATTCGCAAATACTTGTTGTAGATGTTATGGATAGCGGTTATTTAGGTTGCTCGTTTGCCACCTTCTGGTATAAAAAAAGATATAAACTACAATCTATTCTTTAAATATTTAAAGGCAGGTTTCTTTGTAACGTAACAAAAGCTGAATGTTTTCCTCAAAGCGATACAAAATCGTCGCCTATCCTCGCCGGTTACCTATATTTCGAAGTTCAAATGGCACGTACTTTTCAAGTGAGTGTTCTATTTGATCCATGTACTATGGCTAGAAAGCCACCGACCCTTGTTGTCAACTGTACATGCCCTAGCTGGAACCTTTTGGTTTCTACCTCATTGTCGTGTAGAGCTTTTACATTTGATTTTATTGAATACTAGCAAACCGCTTCCATCTGGGAAATAGTAATACACAGTTACTCACTGATGGAAAAGCTTTCTATTGGTGTAAGAATTAACATCGGTTCAGTAGTTTTTGAGTTAATCCAGAACAAACAACCAAATGTTGCTCACCACTTAACCAAAACACTGTGCAATTTTTGTATATGTAGATTGGAAAGAATAACCGGTAATTTGGTATGGAACATTACAACGATGGGTCCCGTAGCCGTTGGTAGAGTAGGTGTCATTTTAACACTAAATCTACCGATACTTCATTTATTAATATCCCTACCAAAGCGGGTCAAATGACTCGTCTTTAAAGATTCTTAGGTATGTGAATGATTCAAGAGTAAAATAAAATAAAATAAAAATGAAAGAGTATTTGAACGAAAAAATGAACTAATAGTGTTATAATATTCATTCCTTAATGAATAGTTGTTTTAAAATAGAGATATAGTTATGTTTTATATAATGCCGTGGCCAGTGCTTCGTTCTTCTTAAGTGTTTCTTCCTTATTCTAATGTAACTTCTCCCAAATTTTTCCTCCCATTCCCTAAAAGGCACATGTCTGTCACTGTTCGATTGTAGCGTATGGATCAATGGATTGTTTGCTCGTTTGTTCCATTGTATCACAGAAAATAGTACGTGGTTAAAATTAATTCGTTTCTTAGATTTCAAGACTAATCGAATCGCTTTCTTCAGATTTAAAAAGACAGCGAATTAGCGTATCGTAATTTCTGCGCAAATTAAGTATTACATTAGTCAATGTAAGAAATATCGACGCTAACATACTATGTACTAGATGAATGATCGGTAAAAACTTATGCGTCCATAATAGAGTTACATCGATAAGGCAATGTAATAGTCGCCGCGGCGTCTTGCTGCCGTTCTCACCCCACGTGTCATTAAGGATCATTATTGCGTGCGACGATGAATCATACATGAGCTGATCACGATCTCTTTCAAAGGCGGCAGTTAAAGAAATCAATTGCGCACTTGAAACTATAATTGTAACCAACCCGGCTTAACTAGGCGCATTCTATACAACGAAGATTGAACCGTACAGGTGGATAACTGGCATTGATCGTAGATTATTGAATTATTAATTTTTTTCAGTGTCTTAAACAAGGCTACTGCATTTTATTTAACTGTCTTTTTGTCAAAGAAAAGTAAGAAATTGCAAACTTAATTGGTAATGACGTCGGCCGATGGGGCCAAAAGGTTGTATTGGCGCCTACGTACTAGTGTAGAACGCAGCGTAGAAGGCCTCTCACAAGATGAAGCGATGAAGTCATATGGTCATATGGTAGATCCAGGAGAGGGGCCGAAAGGGCTGAACCCCTTCCCCAAAATCATCAGAATTCATCTGTGACAAGTTTTAAAGTGATATATGATCGTACAACTTGTTATAATTTAGGACTGTTTTTGGTTTAACTCCGAGCGATAGTTAGGCGGGTTTATTGCTTTTTAATAAACGGTATTGATTGTTTCTCTGAAAGACATTTGATCCATTATAGTCACTTAGGATTTATTTTGTTAATAAGGCGTGAAGTTTTTTTTTTTTTTTGTTAAAAGTAACAAACTAATTTGTTATTACACGTTAAAATATTACCCAAAGAGACGCGCGTTGGCGGTTGACGTGACGGTTTGCATAATGACACGTTGCTGTGACCCCTCCGTCACCCAAATTATAGTATTAGCCGTTCAATTTAAATCGTTTACGATACAAGTTTTTTTGTAGCTTATTCATTCTCCTCATATTCGCTCCCCCAGTAGTGGATGTCCGAAAGTTTTGTATGAAATTATCTTGTCTTCATTATGTAATGAATGATTTATTAAAATAATCTTCTTGTATTACCTACGCTTGTTTCTATACCCGGCGTTGCTTGAGCGATTTTCAATGTTGCGAGATAATAATAAAAATTTAGGTTACATAATTCATCTTGGTAATGTACTAAGCTTTATATTGGAGAAAGAATCTAATTAAAATCGCTTTGGTAGTTTATGCATTACAGAACGACAAACATTTTATCTTATGACATTTGTATATAGAAGTATGAATTCTCGAAGGTGTAATTTGTGGCAACGTCAAAATATATCCATCATTTCCTTCATAAACATTAATAATTCCATCTATTGAGCGTGTTTCTCAAAAGTGAATAAAATGTTCTTACTATTAAAGTGATTTAAAACTTTTATTAAATTCGTACTTTTTAAATAGGCGGTAATTTTATAGTAATAAACTACATCTAGCAGGGACATCTAGTGGATGGTAGAACAAATTAAGTCAATATTTAATATGTGGTGGGATCGAAACTACATGAATTATTTAAGTAGGCCAGTCAGGTAGTTTACATTTAAATTACTATGTATATAATAAAATTACTTTTTATCTTTTCCACGTAATATCTTTTAAAACTACTGATTTTTCATTGCTATAAATGTCTAAAGATGTAGACTTAAATGAAAAGTCTTTTAAGGGTAATTAAACGGGAGAAAGTTGTTTATCTAAGTGCGTAAAAGGCGTAATAGCTCTACTGCTGAAAAATATTGGTAGCTTAAGTAATAGTTAGGTACCTACTTGTGTATAGTATTAAGTTATTGAGTTATTGATATATGAAATTTTTATTTATGATATATATGAAGTATTTATTTAAAGATTTATCTTATTATAAAAAACAAGCAATTATTGTGTTCATACGTAAGAAGCCTAAGAATATATAGCGCATGTATGTATACAAATATCATGCATATGTGAGTGTGTTTATATATTTAAAACAATTGTATTCTAGAATAATCTATCCAATGGTAGCTGCGCATTGAAGTCTAGTGCGTCTTGTCGTCGATGTTTGCAAGCTAATGAAGATAAGCGCCAAGTGGTAGTTAAAATGACGCGCGCGTATGGACGTAATCTAGATATGTGTGTCCATTGTTGCTGGCGGGGTTTTGTGTTGCAAAAATAATCTGTTTGTATGCAAAGACCTCTATTAGAATTCCTCGGCCGCAGTCGAGAGGGCCGACTGCGCTTCGTATATCAATATTCAAAGCGGTGGCTGTTTATTCTAAATGAGCAGACGTCGGTTGTTCTGGTGTAAATAAGTCGAGCCGCGAGCCTCATAACGGACGGTACAATGGAAACGGGTACATAACATGTCATACATTATGTTTGCATGTAAGACTTGTACGTCGGTAGACTAAAGTCCGGGGAACTGTGTTTTTATTTTGCATTGTTTGTTTTTTAAATAAACTTGTAAGGAAATTTTATCATAATTAAATTAGTTTCTTACTCGTGAAATTGGCATACCTATTTGTAGTTGAAAAAAACACAGATTTATTGTGAAGGATGTAAACAACACAAAATGTGTTTCTATATTTTATACACGCTATTTTATAGCGACTGTACTTATAAGAACTAACGAATAATCAAATCTTATCTGAGAGGCGAAAGACAAAAGGCATCTATCTAATATCGTAACTTTAAACGTTTATAAAAAAAAAACATAAGTTATTTTTAAACTGTATTTATAAATTCAAGTATTCGGCACTAACTGTCAAGTCAATTTACGATTTCCCTTTTAAAGCACTAAAGAGACTGAACACTAAAAATACCAAAATTAATTATTTTATGAGAATGACCAGCAACGCGCAAAGCAATCCGCGACATCAAATCAAGGTCCCAGCGGATGTTGGCGTCATCAACTCATTCAATCAAATTAAACGCAATTTGAACTAATCGTGCCAACAGCGGCAGCGGCGAGGTTTGTACGGGAGGCGCATTTATTGACTAAAATTTGTTTCACAGCGTCAGATATATTTACAATGTGATTATAATTAAATACGAATGATTGCTCATCACTTACTAATACTTTTTAATAAAAGGTATTGCTAAATGATGCTGTTAAGTTGAAAAATCATATTGGATTCTACTTGTAATCTGATTGTTTTTTCTTTTTTCAATATATAAAAGAGCAATGAATGTCTTTTCGCTGATACGTGTGGTTGAGAAAAGCAGTTAATGTTTTAGCGTAACTTCTGATATTTCCTTATAATCTTTTTTTACAGTCACTCAAAAACTTGATAAAGAAAATTCCTTGAAATTAAGAATTCCCATACTAGATGCCAACAGGTTAACAATTACTGCTAAATATGATATTGATATGTGAAGCGATAACTTTGGTAGCATTTTTAAGAATGGCTCACGGAGGTGTACGAAATTTGACAAAATTAAAGTTTCTTAATTATGCCAAATCAAATTAAGGAGAAAAGAGAATGAAATTTGATAATGTTTAAAAAAAACTGTATACTTCTTTCATTTTTAGGGAAAAGAAATATACAAAAAGCTTAATTTACGATATCTTTTGCCACGGTAATGTAGGCACTATACGTCTCATTACAAATCCAGAAACCCGAAACAGGGCTTGTCTTAAATCTACCAATATGTCAATGTTCGATATATCTTCGGAAAGGGTCAATGCCATTCAAGGTTAAATCGGACACGCTTGCGAAAGTCCCTTTCCGTCTAATAAAAATTTGCAATCGGTAATCAATAAATGACGAAGTTCTGAGGTAACAAGCATAAATAATATATGTGAATTAAGAACTTTTAGATGAAGATGTTTAATATATATATATACATATCCTTTTATTTAATACATTTATTATAAATTTAAATGTTGCTTAGCTTAGGTATAAAGTAAAGGTATAAAGTAAGCGCCTAGTTTGCCATGTACTGTTGAAAGATGTCTAAGATATCTAAGCCTATACATATAGGTCCTATGTACATTTGTAGAGCCAATCAGAAATGACAAATATAGTATCGCTATTCGTTTTTCTCTTCATTTCCTTCGCCTCTCTACTTTTCTTTAAGTTTATACCAGTTTTAATTGAATCTCATCACTCTTAATATATAACGTAATATATTAAATAGAAAATGACTAAACGTAATATATACAGAATTACTCACTACAGTGAAAGGATTTTCAAATACTTTCCTATATATCGGGCCTTTAGAAAAAAAAACATGTATCTATAAATAAATATAATAGTTTATTTATGGTTTAATGAAACAAAGAATAGACAGTAAATTATAACTTTTGTATTTTGACAAATATAAATCACCTTTCTGTATTAAAGAGCTCCTAAATAACTTCGTAGAACTTTTTAAATTTTGTTTGGTAACTAACCAACGCAATCAGACTATCTCGTTTCCGAAGCGATGACATTAAAATTAAATTATAGTGGAATGGGCGTCGCTTTTAACTGTAGTACTTTTATCCGTCCGTCCAATTTCTTTATTTTACGAGCCAGCATCGGTATTAATATGTAAATCGGAACGCGCGGTGGTCTCTCGTATGTCGATAATTTCACTTGTCGATTAGAATAATTATACTTAGACGTATCGTTCAGGATTATAATTTTTACGTTGACGTTTTGATAAAAAAA
>DWLR01003215.1:0-13891 GCA_018246295.1 Papilio alexanor hazarajatica | reverse complement strand
TTTTATATTGTTTTTATCCCTTCTTAGCATCGTATTGTCATGGAGAGATAAGTCGCTATGATAATTCAATGAAAAATTAAATAATAAAAAATAAAAATGTAATATTAATCAATAATTTTATTGGTGTCAGTATGGAAATCAGATTAAATGTATATTGTAATCCCATTATAAATTTTACTGAAGCTTTAGGTTACACTGGAATTCAAGCTGCCACAGTATAAGAGTTTTATGCGACACAGTAATAAGGAGAATTTATCAGAGAATTTATTTAAGACATTGTCTGGCTACCGGGCGAGCGCGTTTTGATTTATACAGAACGTTCTTACCTGCGTGCGAATTATTGCCGGTTACCCGCAACATCTGCGTCTGTTATGCATTGTGCTTAATATACCATTTGTTCACTTCATTTTTCGAGTCATAATTATGGCCATTGAATAAGTATATTAATTTATCGCCGGTTATCCAAATTTGGAAATCCTTGTATTATTTTGGAGTTTTATATAGAGGTGGACCTTTGTAGCATTAATAGCTTTCGTACTATCCGAAGTTCTATGATAAGATTCAAAAATCCAATCATCAACTGTTATATGGCTTAAAAACATATAAGTTAACACCATTTGAAGGAACAGCAATGCCATTTTGTTAATTTTCCAATGTTTTAAATTCCACACTATATGCTCGTTTGCCACCTCTAGTTTTGATGATGAATTAATTATAACAACTAAGATTTCTTTTATCTCTAGCTACCCCATTTGAATCTCGAAGTCTTATTTATTTTGACTTTTGTTTTAATATCTGCGACAATGAACTCAGAATTCTAAAATATCTTACCAAGTTATAATAACTCGAAACTGCCGTTAAACTTTTTGGCAGCATTTGACAATAGAGGCTTTAGTGGGATGGAACGGAGGCGACAACATTGTTTGAGACGTGCTGCGATCTACCGACCCGCTCGTTTTAGACATCTGAATTTCTTCATGATATCTGTTTGCTTTTAGAGAGATTTTCATTCTACTGCATTAATCATTTTAATGTTCTTTTTACTGACAATAAAATAATATGTACTGTCTGATGCGTATTAAACTCAATGTTTTTTTTTTCAAATAGCATAAATTTGTGTGATTCTTACAAAACTTAGTTACCTTTAACTTACTTAAAGGATTACAATTGTGAATGAATGAGCTTATAAATAATCATGTAATTAATCATGAATAATAATCATATAATCTCGTAAATTGACTGCTTAAGTTGTATGATAAATATTAGTTTTAAATTGTTTTAAAGGGCTTAATAAACTTATTAATAAAGAATAAATGCAAGTTGTGGACAGTTATGTTTCCGATCGCCCGATATATTAACTCTGAACTGATACTAACCCCTAATGATTTAATAACAGATTGTGTTTTAAAACTTTATCATCGAGACCCTTTATTCGACGTTCGCTGTAAGTTGATTGATGATAATGAGTTAAGATGGTATGCAATGCTTTTGATCAACTATGTATTAAGGGTATTACATTAAGACAAATGATTTAACGACTTAATATCTTTAATAAGTGCTTCTATGACTTATCGCATGCTAAGACCCTCAACGGTGAAATTAATTCGATTGAAGTTTGATCTTCAGAAACGAACTAAAATTAACGACGCACGGTTATTTGGCTAAGCTACATATCAGTCAAAATTATTGGTATGATTATTTTAACTTTAAGAGGTCTTTGGGGCCAGAAGCAGATTATGAAACCACTAGAAATTTTGTATAATATTTTGGAGATGAAAAGTAAGCAAATGAATATTATATAATATATTATATAATGATGTCCATGGGCGTCGGTTCACTTAATGTTAGGCGACCCGCTGCTCGTTTGCCTCCCTTATTCTATATAAAAAAAAAAATCGTGCGCTAAACGGTTTCTCGTATATATTGATATTTCCACGTCTTTCTCAATTTAGACTTATGACAACACTTAAAAATTAATTGCATTTTCTATCGCTCTGTCTTTATAAAGTGAAAGCTTTTTGTCCGTTATGTCTGTACAGTCTAAATAAATTGCTACACACCAGCTGATACCTACATTGAGTACACTTAAAAATGAAACATTGAAAATGAATATTTCTACATTAGTAACAAATATTAACTAGCGATAACATAAGAAGTATAATTCAATGGTTATTTAAAACAATATTTGTGTTTGTAAGCAGGTAATAAGATTTGATCGAATTGTGCGCGGTGTTGTAAGGCCTTAGATCCAAATTACCCGAAGCTATTTTCAATTATTGACTTTCAATCATTGAAAATTGATTTGCGACGGAATTACAGTCGGAAATACCGAATCAATCTAGCCAATTTAACGTTGACGCGCCCGATGGAATAGCGAATTTCGGAACTTGTCTTCGAATGTTTACCGCTGTCAGTCTCTTATAATGTTCTATTACATCTGAAATATTATTTCGCCCAGAGCTTGACGTTGTTGCTAGAATTTTAAAGGCACATTAAACACTAATCTTTAAATTATAAACCTTTAAATTATTGCGCATTACAATATCTTTGTAGATAGATTTTAATCTTTATCAGCCTTTTCATTTATAATTTTCTCGAAAAAGTGCTTGATCCAGCTGAAAGGAGGAGGCTTCTGTTTATAGCCATTAGTGGCCGCAGATTCTAATGCTCCTCCCAATCTAGTGACTTTAACACTTTGTTTTTAGTTTCGTATTAATTTTAATGTCACATAAACAACTGTTTTTCTTACCATATCATGATTAATAAGCTTATATGTGCTCAATGAAACCGTTGTTTGTTACAGGCGCTCCTCTGCAGGTCTGCTAGCTTCGCAACTGACATGTCAAGGCACGTCGGCAGCGAGTGCACCTGCGCCCTCCCATCCTGCACCATCATCACCGCCGCGGGTTGTCTCTGCTCCGCCACCTGTGGCGAACCCACCACCACCGGAGCCGGTGCCCCAACCCGCGCAGGAAGACGGTGTCAGATTGCGGCGAGCGCACACGGTCGCAGTGCGAGACTATTTGAAAAGGGAAACGCAAACTTTCTTTGGAGTCCAGAGAGATAACGAGAGGGAACAAAGGAGACTGTGGTACGAGAGGCGGAGGAGGCACGCGGCGAGGGCGCTCGGCGATCTCCGACTTGATCTGCCACCCGATCACCATCCCGATGACGATGATATTAGGTCAGTTCTATTTAATATTTAACATTAAAAGTACATTTTAAATAAAAATAGAAATAAATAATTGAGGCTCTTATTACTGAATCCTTATGTTGTTATTATCTATTGTGGTTACGGAAACTTTTCTAAATTTGTTGACCTTGGATCTATCAATAATATAATAACAAAATAAACGTCCAAATACGTACATGCTAAAATTGGAGAAAAAATTGAAATCTGCAGTAGAAACAATACAAGTTTTATTTTTAGTTTAAAATAAAAGAATTTGAAGTAGTCTTTTCATAGCTTTATTCTAAAATAACGGGTCACTTGCCCGGTAGAAACTGAAGCTGAAAATTTAATTTACTTCCTCCATTCCATTCTTTAGTATCAGACTATAGTGTGCCAATACCATTTCTTATCAAATCAGCGTTTCGATTCCATTTGTCTTGTAATAGTATGGTATGGTATATGGTAGATATACATACCTCACCATTTCGTTCCCTTTCTAACCTTTTCAAACGATTCGTCTTTTGCTCTTCTTCCAAACCAATAAAAAAGTAAAAGACGACATTAAAATAGAGCGTACTCTTTACTCAAAGACTAATGTAGCTTTTTTAATGTTGTGAAGGTGGATAAAAATGTGTTAAAAATGTCTTTTGTTTAGGAAAATTATAAATTATCAATTCTGGCAAGTTTTTTAGTTTTATTTTTTATTATTTTATATAAGCGAACATTCAAAGATTTTTGATACAATCAATCATTACTTAGCTAAAAAAGACTTAACGAGTCTATTTTTTTTGTGAAATACTTTTAAAGCAAACTTTTAAACTTGGTTGCAGATAAATGTTTTAGTTTAAAAAGATACATTGATACATTAAACGTTAATGCTCATTCCTAAAACATCTAAATCAGACGCAAACGGGAGCGGAGAGAGCTACGTACGGCAGTATTTATTGCGTATGCTTGTGTTCAAATAGTACAGACAATGTTTGCGATTCACCGTCGTGCAATCCAGTTCCTAATGAAAATTCCAAAATTAAATCAGAATTTTGTTATTTAATTTTACTGATTTAACTCAATTCTATTATCCAGTTTAAAATAAAGGTCTTTTTGAAGATAATCTTAGAATTTTGTAATGCTGTTAATTGCTACACGCGAGTGGCGAGGGACTGACTGGATACTTCATAGTAGAGTTATAATTTCTTCTTATTCTTAAAAGCTACAAAAGTTCTTATAGTCTTAGTATTAGTTCCAATAATTTCGCGATATTTTTTTAGAATAGAACGTTTACGCAATTTAAGATTACATCTTCAATAGTCCTTAATATTGAAGATAAATATAAGATAAGGGTTGGCGTCAGGCAGGCGCCGGCCATAAAACTATAGCCGAAACCAGTAGCAGTGTGGACTACAGTAGAGTCCAGGATATATGGAAGAACATTGCGTAGGGTCGGCACATACTGTGCGGACCATGCGCTAGTGGGAAAAGGGCAGGGAGATGATTAATAATATCTGAAACTTGTAATCGCATTTATAATAATTTTCACTAAGATAATCTATTTCAAGAAGACACAGATACATTATTTATGGCAAAATATTTAATTACCGACCGACAAATTAATTAGTGGGGTGTGGCAGATGTCACAACAACTAAGTACTATTGTACATATACGTAAGCAGGAAAGTCGTCATGAAAGAGTGAATACGGCGCTCTGCCTGGAGGGTCTGGGCGCAGCCTGGTAGCTTATTAATGTACTTGTTAATTCCTGACTGCGCCGGAAACTTTGCATACTCCCCGCATCGGAAACTTTGGTAGTTCCGCGACTAATTCGTCGTAGGTGCTTGTTACAGTTATTGAGATTCTCTGCAAGTAACACTCGCCTTGTACTTCGCCGTGTGACTATTATTTGCCTCGTAATTGAGCAGTCAAGTAAATTGTTCGCTAAAGGATATTAAGTTTTTTTTTGTTTTTTTCTGCCTGATTTTTGTTATTGGAAGTTTTGTGTTCAATTTCGTGTTTCATTCGAAAAGTGGTTTCATTGAAATATTAATTGTTTCATGTCCTGTGATGATGACTAGTCTGACTTTTTATCTATATTTTTGATATAATTTAGAAGATTAATTATGCAGCGGATAAAATTGTACTCATGCACATGATCTAATGGAATAGGCAGAGTGAAGGATTGAAAAAGGAAAGGTAGAAGGTATTCTGTTGTTAAATGGAAATTGAATGAATGAAGATTATCAGATTTCAAATTTACTTATTTATTTATTTATTATTAAAATACATCAATAGGTTCAATTTGACACTCACAGTGATATCTTAAAATTAATAACAAAACTGATAATTAAGCCCCTAACCTTAAACAAAATTATACAAGTATTTTGCAGTAGGTACAGAAACAAGACAGAATAATTATGGTATAAAGGGGATTTCGTATGCGCCTCTGAAGTTTCAAACATTTGTCCTGAATCTTATAAAGACATGTTCATATTAACATAATTATTCTTTTGTTTGCAAAGTTGGATATATTAAAAATGATGCAGATTTACATCCTACAGAAGATTAATGCATCGTCATACAATTTTTACCTTATTAAATGTCTATTGTTATTTGTCACTCTTTTAATAATTTATTATTTCGAATCCATGCTTACTAGTTGTTTTTGAATGCCGTACATTTTCTTATTAAGGCCGTGAAACAGTTATTGTTAAAGACAGTACGGAAATTGTGTCATCTTATATATTCTTAATATACTAATTATATTTTTTGTTATACATAACTATGTATATTATTATCTTTAATTAGCATCCGTACGATGCATTAATTATTATCGTTGGTTACTGATATAGATACACAAACCCAACTAAATTATTGATTCTTTTGAATGTTATTTTTAAATTGGTTACAAGTGTATTTATAAAAAAAAAACTCTTAAATTTAGGATAAAAGGCCTGTTTGTGTCATAGATATAAAGTATCTTTTTGGAAATAATTTTGCCAGTTCAAATCAAGTGTGAGATATTAACAACCTACTATTGGTTTTTAAATATATACTACATATCAGTTTAATGGCTGACACCAAAAAAACAAAATTGCCCTGCGTAGGCCGTTGGCCTAAATATTTTCTCATATTCGTCGAGGCTCCGACAAAGTTAGCAGAAAATATTTATTAGACAGCACCTCCTAAGTTATGCCCGTCGTCAAGAGTTTAGCGAGACTTAGTAGTTTTGTGCCCGTATATCAATTCTGCAAAAATAATAACATAAAGTACATGATTTTTTTTGTCTTTTAACAAGAAAAAGATTTATAAATTTATAGTATATACTGAATATATGATTTATGTGATTCAAGTGACGTGGTATTAAAATAATCTTTGCCTTTTAAACTAATTGTGTAAAATAGAAATGTCAGTTAACATTAGCCAAATGTTTTAGCACATTTTTACGGTTTATAACTGAACGCTTATTCAGTTACATTTTTTGTTTTAGTGTCCGATTCTTGTGTTTTTTAATAAAATCATCATAAAAAGGAGCAAAGGTTTCACTCAGTTAATAAAGTTTGTATTATTCTTTTATCCGTGGAGAAAAGGATTGTGTGTTAATGTGCGTAGTATTAAATGTTTCAATGGCTGTTAACGATATGTGCGCAATTTATTTCCCGCTGTTGCATTCTTTAAAAATTCGAGATACCGAGAGCGGTTGCTGCAATAAAATAAAATAGTCCCACACATACGCACAACGGTTGCGCAGTTAATGCAAATTTATTTTTTCAGTCGCTACTTTTTTAAAATTCCTTGCATTTCGTTCTACATCGTTTGCTTCAGTACATTGAAATATATAAATGCAAATGTACTGGTTAATGTGAGGAACATTTTATGAACACGAGGGTTTTTTTCATAGCTGCGTTTAAGTAACAGTACACTAAGAAAACAGGACAAAGAAATTTAATTAAATAAAATCACCTTATAAATATAAATGACCTGTTGCAAATAGGGTTAATCAAAGGTTTTTTTTGATAAAAAGGATGTTGTTTTTTAATCGTAGTTTAAATTTAAAATCTATTCTTAGCCTTTCTATCGTTATGCCTATACGAGTCCTTCCGTCTTAGGTCTCGTAACACATAGTGTTTCATATTATTGAGTGAAGAGGGTCACACTCATATTCTACAATACAATGATCTCGTGGCTTGTTAAATATACAAATATACAATTCAATTATCGAGGAATTTATTGGTACAATTAAATTAAAACAGGAGATACAAGTTTAATCTTCAACTCATTTAAGTATGTAGGAATTACACCTAAGGTTAGTGGTAGGTTAATGTGATAAATGAGGAACGCATTGCGTCTTAAATGTTCATTGATATGATACTGTTGGCATTTAAACCGGTGTAATATCGTTTCATTAAGGAACAGTAGTAGCCTTCAGCTTTATTGGGCGAGGACTTCACAAACTGTTACGGTGACCCTAATAACATCACACGCAAATGAGTTTTGACTCTAGGTAGGTTATATATGAAGAATGAATGAATTTAAATATCTGTAGATATTTAGATTATAAAATACCTAATCCTACAGTTAATTACTTATGAAATTAACTAAAACCAAGTAACAAATATTAGACTTTTGTATCCTTGAATTTATAAGATCGAAATCAACCGCGACTCCCCAGAGTTATTCTCGAAATTCGAGCTACGCGAGAGAAAATTCCGAATGCTCTACATTTTCTACAAATTCTGACAGAAATGTTCAGTGATTTTTCTGTTCTAAAGTAAGAACAAAATTTAGACCTTTCGGTTATAGTGTCTGAAGTAGTATTTTAACAGGAAATATTTTACAGAAATTTTATGTCTTCATAAGCATCATTATAAAATAAAATTTAACTTTAATACAATGAATAACTGAGTTTCAAAAGTTTGTGTCACGCGTTTTCTCTCTTTTGGAATCAATCACTTACGGATTGAAGTTACGATTTCTTTGTTTTCAATATTAGTGAAAAGCGAAATTAATTTTAAAATGTAATTCATCCGAATTTAGTTTTGTTGTAGAAAGATAAGAGCAAAACGACTTCGTGATGTCTGTTGAACGCTTGTTGGGGCCTAATTCAGATCTTCCAAATACATATACATTGCATTTCTAATTAATTTAACTTGAATATGTTTTTTGTGTCAAAGTAGGCTAAATCAAAACAAGACAGAAAAGACGACAAATATTGTATACATAAATTATATCCTATCAACGCTAAATTTTGCTATCACATTTACAAAACAATAGAATACCAAAATAATAGGTATACTTTTGGTGTGTGATAATAAAATTTTATTATTTATTACATCAAAGAATACTATCTGACTATGCTGACATATAAAATATCATATGTTACTTTTTATTTTCAATTATATTTTTCAGTGGGATATTGAAATTTGATATCCATCGTCCATTATAATTTTATAGAGGTATTATTAATAGAGGCCGTCTATTATTAATAGAATATAGTCTATTAAACTTCTATTGTATCTATTCCGTTAACCCTGTATAGAAGATTGAATCATTAAAGGTACAATGTTGAAAGATTCGGATGGATAAACACACTAGAGATATATTGTTTTTCTATTTCGATTGAAATGCCGATATTCAGTTTAAACTATTATTATTTCTTGAGAATAGAATCTGCTATTTGATTATAATATAGTACTCACTATAGACAATATAATACTCACGCTCGTAACTCAGAGGAGCAGGCAGATATTACGGATTTCCATTTGGCGCGATCCTGGTCCAGCTCTCGCTTTTTCTATATCCATACGTCTACGCATACTGGTCGTTACATCTTGGTATCAAATAATGTTATATATTGGTACCGTGAGAGCGACAAAGGAGCGATCTACCTTTTGCTTTTTACTAATATTTATCCTATGAAAGTAATCAATGTGATTTATAAATAAATAATAGAACATCTGATTCATTAAAACTTGGTTAGATAGTAGCTCTATAAAAGAAATATGTAAAACATCTATTATTCTATGTAGGGGTAGAGTATCTCACTTCCTTTATCTGATACGCTAATCTATAAATTAAAATAAGCTTAGTGACGTCAATGTTTGAAGGTTGTTGTAGCATTGTTGGTGCTTGCAGTATGTATGGCGCGTCTGGCGCGGCGCCCAGGGAGGCGCGGGGGCGCGGGCGGGAGCGGCCTGACGTGCTGCCGGCGCCCGCAGATCCCGCGCCCGCCCCTCCGCCCGGGAAGGACTCCGTCGCAAGGCTCACGCTCACTGGACTCTCTTATGTTGTTACGGTCTGTATTGCTTTTAAAAGTTTTTACTACCTCTTTTTAGGTAATCTTAACAGTTGCTTGAAGCGAGAGCGTTGACATAACCCAGCGTTAATGCGCGGGAAGAACATTGTGTTTTGCGAGTCTGACATAACCCGCCTTGCTCCTGTAAGGGCGGACGTGCGTAGACATTTCTTAACATTAAAAAGGGGTATCCGTAATTGTACATTTCGTCTGGCGAGTGAGGTGAGATATGTCACGATCGCATTTTCTCTGTTCGATCTTCTTTTCCTTTCGTATCATCTTGGTAGTGATGTTGCAAGCATCGATCAACTTGATCAGGCCACCAACAAAAAACGTCAACGTAAGATGATACTTCTATGCTCATAGTTATTGGGATAGATAGTTGACAAAATCCCGCTCTTTCCTTTTCCTACTTACGTTCTATTACCCACGATTACTATAGAAGACAATTCTTCCTAATCTTATCTTTAATCCTTGTCTATGTATTTTTTTTTCGTTCTAAGGACACTCGCACTCGCACATTTATTACAGACGGACAGTAAAGATACAAATGACGTAATAAAACATATACGTGCTTACGACTTGAAACTATATTTCATATTAAACCTAATTAAGTTGTACGAACTTTGGTTTATAATTAAAACTTAATTCTCTACGGGATTTAAAATAGAACAGAGTTATTAAGCCACGTAACTGAAACATGCAGTATCGACACAAATTGTCACGTTTACTATACACGTTTACTTATTTTTTTCTAATAATTAGCTAAATGTTCATCAAATTAAAAAAAAATGTTGTTTTTGTCGTACCCAAAAGTGTTCACAAAATCCTCAAACGTTGTTACCAATCTTCTTCTTCTTAGTCGTTGCACTCTTGACAGAGGACCTTCCGTTGGGTAGCAGACAGAGCCCGCCATACATCAATCTTCTAAACATACAGAATTTCTGATTATTTCAAAATAATCGTACTACAAATTCCATGGACATAATCTCACAGACAAAACTAGTTACTGTATAAAATCAATTGAAATTGTACGATCGAACTAAAGTGTAAAACGTACACGCTTGTTTGTGATAAAAAAAGTTATTGCAAAACAAATACGTTAAAAGAACGCTGAGAAAACTGCAAGCAACTGTTGTTTTAACAAGATTATAAGGCTAAGAATTCATTTCTCAATTCCAGTCACATTACTGCTTGCTACATTTCATTGCAATTACTGTTTGTAAGTTGGTAAGAGTTCGCAAACGGAGAGGATTTAGTTTTATTTTTTATATAAAAGAAACTCCCTAACAGCCATTACGTTTTATAGCAGTACAATGAGCTTAAGTGGTCTAGTGGAATGCATTCCTAAATGAACTGCAACTCTGTGATGGGTCCCGAAGTGCTTAAGTTAATAAAGTAAATTAATGTTACTGGCGAACATGTCTAGATAATTGCAGGATTTAAAATGGCGGAATTAAGTTTTATATTAAAAAAAAATATATTTTATTGAAGTCTAGTATATGGTAATAGTGATATGGTCGGGAAATAGATTCGAAGTCTAGTTGTGGGGACATATACATTTAGCAAAATAGATGGTAAGCTTATCATTACGCTGGGGTCACACTAACGGGATATGCCGTGAATTATCGCGATGATGGACGTTTAACGTAGATGTAGCCACGACTTAACGCGATAATTTGATAACGGCATTCACAATGCCGTTTGAGGTTAGGCGATAAATCGAGTGGCGGTGCACCAAAGAGATTAATGCGAAAATTAAGGCGTTGAAACGGCCATATATGACTGTGTGCATTGTGAGCGTGACCGGATCACTTGTGTTTATCTTCGTTAAATACGTACTATGGATGTGGATTGGAGTAACGAGAAAGTAATTGAGTTTCTCAAGATTCTGCAAAAGAGAATGTTTGTAGGATCCGAGACTCAAAAGATAAAATGTATTATAATGATAATTATATATAGTATAATGATAAAATATATTCATATAATATAAATTTTCACTCATCAAATACAGAGTAGCATCGTCAACCTCCATCTTGCTTGAATTACAACACAAAATACCACTACCTGTTTTTTTAGGTGTCTAAATAAACGTTTTTATAATTTATTATTAAATTCAAAGAAAATTAGCGCCATTTATTTGAGATGAGAGTCATTGGCGTTTTCCGTTATTATGCTCCCAGCCAGCATTACGGTCAAACTTGAAAATATTTTATCATAGAAAACAAAACAAAAATGAATTGTTGTAGTAATAATTTTTACACAATGCCATTTCACATGACTTTGAGTTCTTAATAGGTTTCGGCTACAAAATCTCTTAATTGTCATGGGTAAATCTCATCTAAATGTGAAAATGTAGTGCAACTACTGATGTGACTTCGTTAATTAAAACTACTTTCATATTTCTAAATAACACCGTCAGCTTGAAACTAAAAACTAAGCTAATTTGTTACCTAAGTTTAATCTGTAAAACCGACATCGGCAATTATGGCCACAGGTGGCATAGTTAGCTCTTAACCTAGTTTTACAGGTTGCGCATTTAAAAGTTAGTAAATAACTGACGGTGATGTTGTATAACTTACTTATAGATACTAAAGGTATTATATAAAATATGATACCGCATAGTACTATTTTTTACACGAAGGAATATACCCAATTGAATTTAAAGCATTGGATTTAATAAATTACGCAATCACCCGCAGGCTTTCAAGATATATGATCGTAAATTTTTTCGTATCATTCAAATATCATAAAAACGTAATGAGAAAATGGCGATGGTTAATACCTACAATTCCATATAGCAATTTTTATTTGAAATTTTTATCTAACATCAAGAAATTTTGTACTGAAAGTTCCAGTTGTTGTAGAGTTGCCTATTTATAAAGGAAGAAACAAAGATGTTATATACCTTCAGATACCTAAACAGGAGCCCAAAAGTGAAACCACATAAGTCACCAATTGGTGTCTTAGTCAAATTCTATTCTATTAATCTATACACCTGCAGTAAAACGGCGCAAATTCAAAATCTCCATGTTGGTAATTAAATAGATGACGGTTTGTGCTGCGAAATGTGTGAATTATTGTTATTTTTGACCGACCTGGCAAGAGAGTAATATTTTGTACGGGTAGGTGATGCGATCTCCTATAGCCTAAATAACGAATGATGAATGATGATGATGAATAAAATCTGACTATTATGAAATATGAAAATATTATTCAAAAGCTTAAAAAGATAACTATTTAGAATATATAAAAAAAATTATAATTTCAGGGACAACGCCTGAAATAAAATTAAAATATTATATTAAACTTTTCTTTAAAAAAATGGCAACTATTACTTCAGTAAAAATTTTAACGAAAAGTTTTACGACCTTTTATAATGATCCTTATCAAAACAAGGGGATTATTATCCTGTTTTAACTTCGAACACTTTTTTAAATTTTAGCTTAAAGATTTTTTATTTTGCTACAAATAACTACTAAAAATTATTATTATTTTATAAAATATAATATTACTTTTATGTTTAGCTATTTCCCAAATTTGTAGTAACGCCGTTACGCTGGTAATTACCACTACGAAAATCAAGCATCACTTTTAGTCATCTTTTTAAGGAAAATTTATCTGGAGGTAAATCAATCAGGGTGGAAAAATAATCAGGTTATGTCGTCATACAAGTATTTAAAAGTAGATGTTGAGCAGTGACCTTTCGTATTAATAAGTTATACTTTATCAAAAAGTTCTCTCTTTCTTCAATAAGAAATTCACGAAAGGCGGTCAAAAGAAGGACTGCAATTCTTTCAGTATTACATTAAACGGACAACCCTTATGCATAATTCTAGCGGGCCTCTCTCCTTGTAAGAATTCCTTGCCATTTTATTGTATATTTATATTCATTTCTGACTCATAGAATAAATAGTGTCTCTCTTTATTCATCAATTCAATGTATATCGTCGAACTATGTTTTCACTCGACGCTAATTTTATTTTGTTTATTTATTTACATTTACATTTTACTTATTTTTATTTATTTATTTACTTCAGCTATAACATCCATATTTATACAATTTATGTTACAAAATTTATTATTTAATTATTTTATTTTGTCGGTCCTAGTTGCATTTAAGGTTTTTCTTTATAACTCATAAATATATTTTTTTATTAATAATGAAGTGCATACTCAAAACATTAACCAAATAACGTTTCTCTGTAGAATTGCCTTTTCATGCGTACTTTTATGCAAATTTCACTCTTTTTTACTCACACATAAATGTATGCTGTACCTAATGCGATATTTTTAGCTAACTTTGGCTTTCTTTTATTTATTTCCTTTTATTTATTTTATTTAATATATTTTTAAGTTATGCAAGCGATTGTGCCTATAAATTACGTAATGTTGAAGTAGATAAAGTTAATTTAATTAGAAACTTAGCGGTA
>DWLR01003214.1:0-13891 GCA_018246295.1 Papilio alexanor hazarajatica | reverse complement strand
TTCACTGATCGCTCACTGAATAATTAAAATAAAATATTTCAAGAGGTCGAAAAACACTCCCGCCTACTTCGAAAGTTACCGCGCTTTTTCTATTTCCTACTTTGGGAAATAATCTTCCAGATGGAGCCAATTGGCCATCACAGAGACGCTTTAGAGTCGGTTAGTTAGCTCCCGTCGCATAGATGGCCTTGTTTATGAAAATCGACTTAAACTATTTATTTCCTTAATCGATTTATTAAAAATCGATTAATACTACTATTAAAATCAATTTAATAAATCGGTAATAAGAAAATAATAATTGATTTAAATAAAAATCGATTATTTTCTAACATCCCTATTCTACCTTTGTAATTTGATTCTTTTACTAATCTCGATAATAGATATCGTCTCAAAAAGTTGTTGTCAAAACACGCAAGATATCAAACGTGCGAAGACAATAGACAATAAGGTTTTTATAAATTTTCTATTTGTCTGTAAACTTTTCTTAATTTTTATTTATCAGAATATTCTACAAAATAATCGTAGAAAAATTAAGAAAAGATAATGATCAAAATCGGTAAAGACATTGTCAAGTTATCGCGTGACCAAGGGAAATAGATATTTATTTTTATATATTATACTTCTTTATTCTTAGCCACCTGTAACCATGGTTACTATTTACACACTAAAACTAAATTTGTTGATTTATGTTCACGGTTAATGTAAGCTCGAGAACTGAAGTTTTTTAAATGTCCAACATCAATGAACTAAACAAAAATTGTGACATCATAGTGACTAACTCAGTATTGTATTTTGAATTTAAACTAAATGGAGTACAGAATAATGCTATGTTTACAAAAGTGCTTATATTTTAATCAATATGTTTATGGTATTTGGTTTATTGTTGTAATGTTTTTCCTCTATATGAAGGTAAACGCATTACTTCTACACATTTTAAAATTGTAGGATACATTTATACCACATACCAATTTCAATCTATTGTTTCTGTTTGTCTTTCCTATCTAAATAAATATAAATCTTGCTATTTCAAAGATGGGACAAAAGCAGCTTCATACAAGCTAAATAAACTATATCTGATTGTGGCAATTGGAGTAGGCAGCAATTACTATTAGGTACCTGATGTTGCAGATCACCTTGTGCAACCATATACTTGACATAGGTTTTATTATACAAATAATTAAACCTATTTCAAGTATATATAGCAAGGGGTTTATTACACAAATAATTCTGCCTAAGAATAGAAATTTAATTTCCTGGGTGGTAGCAGCTAAGAAGTGGCGATAGTGGGATTGGTTAGCTCTATAAACCCAAATAAATTATTTTCAAATCTCAATGAAGAGAATTTCCCTAAGTAAATAGTTTATAAATTATGACCATTCATATGTTTAATAATTAAACTGGAACAATTGTTTATTTCCATAATAAGTTTTAATAAACAATAGCTCTCATATTTTTGTTGTCACTTCCTGTTACATTTTGGGATCAAAATATTTGTTATTAAAACATTTTTATACACTCTTTTTGGTTTATGTATATTTATGAATTGTGATTGCTCTAGAATTTTTTGCAGCTTCAGTCCTCTGTAAATTTAATGAAATTATACCTATCATACAAAGATATAATAATGAAATTGTTCTTTTGCTTTTAGCTGGATAAGTTAGATCACCTCTCTAAATATTTATCCATAACAATATTTGTATTGCTTTTTATAATAGAAGTTACCAGGCTATATTTGGCTCATTATGGAAATTTGTCATCTAGAGTAAGTATAATTTTATTTTTAGTAACTCTCATCTAATACCAGTTAAATAAATGAGTTATATAAGTATTTAAACTTGCTGAATGGTTGGCAATGTATTGAGCATTTAAGTTGGCCGTTGGATCTTTGAATATTTTTATGGATGTGACCAGCTTTATCCATGGATTAATTTGAACACATATTATAACATGCTGAATACATACATCCAGTTTAATAAATTGAAGATTGATTTGGTATCGAATACCCCTACTTATATCACCCAAGGTTATGTTGAAAATAAAACTATTTGCATGTACATGTAGCTGATATTTAATTATTGTAAAACTGTAAATTTGTTTCAGGTACCTGAGTTGGCAGGTTTTCTAATGCTAACAATGTTGATGCAAATGCCACTTGTTTCTTTTTTTGTATTCAATCCATATCTTTTAAGTACACCTACCGAATATGTACTACATATTACTTTATGGTTGATTACTATACTGGAGATCATATTTGGGTTCTCAGCTTTGAAACACGCATCATCAGTTGCTAAAAGCATTTATTTGTCACATACAGATGCTAAATATTAAAATGAAGGTAACACAATACATTTAAGAATCCAATGATTTTTGTTGAATATATCATGATAGCATAGCCATGTAAATCCATGATACACTCATTCACAAATAATTATATTTACAAAAAATGCTTTTAAATATCATAAAAGATATTAAGTTGTTGTCTATACCAATTTACTTTTCACTTTACTGATAGATTTTGATGCACTGCTAACATAATGCACACATTTGCAAATTAAAAACAAAACAATTGACATGGTCTCTCAACATATTATTGTCACAATAAAAATAGTGCTATCTATAGATATACATCTGTGGTTTGTATTAAACTTACTGAATATGGACATAAACTAACAATAATGACTTATCAGAGCACCTCATATCTAGGGTATGAAACCTTATTCTAATTATGTGCCAGTATCAAATATAATTTCATGGTAAAATATATTTTTATTGTAAATTAGTACTTCAAGTTTTATTTTGTGATGTTTTGCTCCAACAGGTATTTCAGGATTTTTTTTATATTGTAGTTTAAATCTATTAGAGATTATTTTTGTATTTTTTTTTTTTTGCTATAGATAGTAATATTTCCTTATAAATACCATCCTAATATTTAGGTACAGAATTTTAAATTTCTTATGTAAGGATTAAGGATATTATTAAATATGAATACAAAATTATGATTTCTGTATAATAAATACTTGATATTCTTAATACTTTTTAGTAGCCCCTTTAAGTAATATTAACACAGCACCTATGGTAGAATCTTAGGCAATTATTTTCAAAATCACATAACTTTTTGGTGAAATACTTTGTATTATGGAACAAAATTATCAGTAAATAAATTGTTATCCTTAAAGAATTTGTCAATTTCCCTTCTTACTAAATGTAAGGCTCCGTTAAAAATGGATAATCTTGATTCAAAGCTGTTAATATTATTCTCAACTTCGAATGATTTTAAAATTTGTGGCAATGTTGGTGCCATTTTGCACATAGTCTGAAACAAAAAAAAAGTACAATCAACGCACATTAATTTGTAATAATTATAACAATAATCAATATTCGTGACTATGGAGCATGACAAAATGTATATTGCAAATGGTTGGCAGTCATAAAAGTTGTTTTAATTTTTTACGACAATCATTTAATAAAGAATACACATGAAATAAGCTTTCCATTATATTCAAGCATTATAAAATTTATTTGTCTTATAATTTCATATTTTACAATAGTAGACCAACAAAGTCTAATACCTGATACCTGATAGCAAGTGACACTTCATGTGTACTTTGTGCAATTTTGTAAATCTTTTTTTTTTCAATTTGTGCATTCTTGTGCACAAAATACAAATTTATGTAATTTGTGCACAAGATGTAACAAAGTGTGTAGTTAATTTATTACTATAATATGATGCTGTGAGTAACAAGCAATTAGGTGGTGCTGCTTCAGTCCCCTTTCCCCTTAAATCATCTGAATTCCTCTATGACAAATTTTAAAGTGAACTAACTTAATAATTATTAAGACTTAATAATTAACTGATGAATCATTGTTTGGCTTTATATGGTATTTGAACCAATGACCATGAGTTTGTATGAGTAGACTGAGCTTTACTTTTAAAGTATCTTTAAACATTTTTGACATGAAGACTTACATTAAAGAGTTGTTGTGTCATCCAACCATGATATTTCTTAACAGAGCCTTCATAAGCTGACATATATATTTTCTTCATATTAACATCATTTTGCTCTGATTTTAAGTTAGCCAATATCCCATGAAAAGTCAGCTCAAAAAATAATAATGCTCTGAAAACATTTGTCAATCAATAAATGAACTCATTTTTTACTTTTTATCTATCTATTGAATTGGAAAGTCTAAAAATGTATTACTAATGAATTTATTTTGTGAAATTTGAATTTTCATTGGACTATAAAAAATGTTTATTTGATAGCTTATCTCATGCTACAACATATCTGGTATTAATTACAGTCATGTCATTAGTTATTTCTACAATAAAATCTAAAAAAAAAACTATCTTATCAATGCAAAAAAAAAAACGATAAAAAAACTTATTGATACCTGTTAAGCCAAAGAACACCTTCTGCTCCCATTGGTTTGCCATTTTTGACCTCTTCAAGCATTAATTCAAGCAAACAGGAGTTTTCATCATACTTGTAATATTTTTTTATTTTCTAAAACAAAAAAATTGTAGTCAAAATCACTTTTCAATCAACTAATTTTTAATTATGCCTGCTATATTATCCTTTTTACTGAGTATAAATTGATTAATTTCTGAACTTTTTTTTAGGTATACTGATAGTAAATTATTTAAATTGTTGCTTCACTCATTTTCGATACTCAAACTCGGGGCATTATGGGGTATAAATATTTAGGTATGTATCATATTATTTACCACCATGTTAGCAGTAGTAGCAGGAGAATATGAATATACAATTATTTTAATTAAATATAGCAAACATAATTGTATGCAATTTGTGAAATAAAACTTAATTGAAATACTTACATCAATATTTCCTTGTATGTCATGCTTTACTGGAGTAAATATTTTTCCAAGCCGATCTGCAATAGCGCTTAATATTTACATTCATTATTCCATTCAAATTGTACACATTTAATATAAAAAAGAATCAAACATACCAATTAAAATCAAAAGATCCGATGACGCTTTTATAAATCTTAGAAAATTTAATCTTCCGTTTACAACAGATGGAAAATAATTGATTTCTTCAAGAATAAAGTTAGTGGGTTCTGTATGAGCTGCCATTTGAATATTTTGTTATAATAATAATAAATGTATCTGAATTAAGACCGATCGTTTAATTTTTTCCACTCTTTCCGTATGAATTACAGCAAATTTTTGATGAGAATTTTGGAACTGAAATGTAAATAGTTACATGCTACTTTAGAATCAATCTGTAACTGAAATACAAACTTTTCCGTTTTCTTGTCACTGTCAATTTGCTTTTCCAGTTCCAATTTTCTTTAGCTGCCGGCTGCCGCAGCTATAATGTTACCAGCTATACATTAATGCTTAATCTTTTCTGTTACATAATATAACATAAATAATTTAATAAAAATATAGATACTTAACTAACATTTGTTTACATTACATAAATTATTGCAAACATCATTTGAATAAATTTAAGACAATATTCCTAGTTTAAAACTTATGTTAATATTTAAATAATACTGTAATAATCATTAATCTTAGCACAGCGAAATACGATTTCAATTAACAAAAACGAATTATTTTGTCAGCCAGAAAGCGCTATACATTTTCCATTGCTACTATTAAATTGAAGTTATCTGCTGAAACATGTGAAAGTAAACTTGTGATAATGTTTATTATGCCAATTTACCACCTTTATTGTCATTTTTATCACTTTTAGAGTTCAGTACGAAAATGTTTGTTTAAGCACGTTCCCCAGATCATCTTCTACAACAATTGTTAACACTTTACTTTTTGGGGAAAATGTAAATGGCACTAAAAATCGTTTTTCTGGCAAAAGATTCGTAAACTCATATGAATCTAACACCATGCCATTTGATTCATCTCTAACTTCAACTATTCTTATGCCGGCTGTTGATATAATCATCATTTTATTTTTATCAAATTTAAGGTATCTTGTTATAGCTTGTCTTTCTCTACCGTATTCGTTATTAAACCATCTGTGATATGACAACAAAACTGCACAATTCCGGGCCCAATAAATAGAGTCGTTTCCATTGGACTTGTTCATGTTTTTGCGTGACTCGGACAGCTTATTTGTTACACTGGAATAAAGGCTTGAAGGTCTTGTTATGGGTGTAACATTAGGACTCCTTCTTACTATATCAGATTTAGACATCGACGCAAAGTTACCAAGAGTCGTTTTACTTCGTGGCCCTAACACACGTAGGGGCTCTGCTACGTTCATCGTAACATTAATGTTACGTTGCAGAGAAACCGTGGAGTGTTGTACTGGCTTACCGTTAAAGTTATTCATGTTATCTTTTGTTAACGTACATCTTTTTTCTCCAACTAAGAATACACGATCGATATTATCAAATCCTCTCCCCATTATACCATCTTTTGTATGGCCAAGATCAAATGTATGTCCGAGTTCATGGAATACAGATCCTAAAGTGGTTGCAAAACATCCTCCTAATGTGCTTCTATATCCACTGTCGTCCATAAATCTACGTACGTTCACAGGTGACCAGTCTAAAAATTTTGAAACAACTTCTTCGACGCACGTGGGCCATGTATACAAACAAGCAGTGCCGAAAAGTGCTAAGCCGCCTCCACCTAAAGCTGCATAAGCTTCAGTCAGTGAAATGATTTCATCGTGCGTCATCGGTTTATCAATGTCAGTACCTTTATATCGTGTACAGGAAATAAATGCTAAATACTTTCTCTCATTACTGCCTAGATCTGATAGCATTATTTCTCGACCAAAATGGTTCCACAATTCTCCTTGTTTCATCTTTCTCGCTTTGTTTACATTCAGGTTACTTTTAAATATGATACATTCGGGTTTTTTAGGGTTGACTTCGTGTTCTAGTTGGAATGTTTTCCGCCCTACACCACTTTCATACAGTTTTTCAGCAGTTAGACTCTGAATTAATTTGGAGCCGATAGCTACTCGTGAGCACCCACTCTCAATTGAATTATCTACATCGGGCGGACTTTGAAAGCAACCATCGTGACCTTGGCAAACAATATATAAAGGAGTTACTCTGAGATTTGTTTTTCGCGGTGAATAATGTAGAATTAGGGTCTTGTGATGCTGTTCAGCATACTCAAAGTCAATAACATTGTCTCCTTTCTTTAACTCCAACAACACTTTGAATTCCCTATTGTAAACATCCCAATGACTAATTTTTTGCATATCATTGTTTCTGATTATGCACTTTAATTTCTTGTGATTATTGCAATCGCCCGATGTTATAATTCCCTTAATTATAACGAGCGAGTAGTTTATGACGTCTCTATTTTCAAAATTTGTAACGAATATTGCCGAGTTTTCATTTTTATTTTCTTCAAATGTTCGGTTGTCCATCACCTGTAAATTGTCACATTTCGAGTGGTTTATTACGGTCGTCATATTTGTTTTTGCAGCTCCGTTAGTCGTAATGTTTATTTTATATTCACAGTAGACATGATAATTAGGTTAAGCGTTCACGGTAAGAGAAGAGCCTTATTTGTCGGCTTTATACGTAAGCGTAATTCAATACGTTTTACAGGACAGCACCGTTAGCGATTGTGTGCAGATTAGTTTATTATCGCAAAGGTCGTCATAAAGGAATAGCTTCGCACTTTGTAATGACTCACCATGATGCGGTTGGCGTGTAGCGCGCAGAGCGGCGCGGCGGGAGGACTGCGGGCGGTGCGGCGGTCTCTCGCTGTTGAACGTTCCTCCTCACTTCCCTCCGGGCCGCGTCTCGCTCGGGCAGTGTCACTGCGCATGTCCGTAGCTGCGGACCAACTCGCCTCAGTAACGATTGCACACTGGCCCGCAGACTGGCTGGCTCCAGCGGCACGTGGGAAATTCGAATGATGCTTCGATAGACAAACGCAAATATCGCACTTCCCTTTGTTTATTTTCCTGTCTAGCTATTCACGACGAGACTATTCTATTTTTGTAACTATAACAAAGGACACTATATAAGTAATATAAAAATATGTTCGTTTACTTCGTTTTCTAAAGAGGCGAACTTATCACAACTTGATACATTAAAAATGTTATACAAGTTTTGTAAATTGTATCGATTTACCATTTTGCAATTGTTGACTTTAGTCAATTTAGAATTCAATGAACTAAGTTGTGTTTTTTTTTTCTGTTGCATTTACCTTTTTATCTTTGCTCAATATATGGACAGTTGTTTGGTTTTTGTTGGTTTCTAATGCGGAAACTGTTACTACTGAACCAATATTAGATAATAAAATTTTGACACTACAGCTATTCCTTTTTATTATTAGGTCCGATATTAAAATTTATTGCATGACGCGGGTACCATTCAGAATGTATTATTTAAGACATCAAACAATGTTTAAGATAGAAAATGGAATTATATTTAAAACGAAATAAAAATGGTATCAATTTATCAAATAGTTAATACCAGAGCGCCTGTTAAATATTGCATACTAATGTTGCTTCTTAGAAATATGGCGAATGTTATAATTAAGGCGAATAGCAGCGTGTAGTGTAGTATTGATTTTACTTGCCTCTCTTGTTATTCTTTGCTTCGAAATGAGCTGCATTGCTTCCTTTTACACTCAGTTACTTATAAATCTTTTTAAAAATAAAGCCTCATGTTTTACCCAAATCATTGAAAAAAAAATATTGACAGTTATAAATTTGTATTTAACTGTGCCCGACCAAATATTTTGTAATTAATAACTGTATTCTATTAGAGGACTAATGCTTTAGATGTCCTTTTAAAATCGCAAATTTATTTATTATTTACTTCTCGGATTTTTAGGTATAAGAGAGTTAAAGATTCGTTGCCAGCGACGAAAACAGGTGTTGTAGAGTGAACTAGATTCGGTGCCTCATTTATCAAGAAGTTAATGCTATACCTTTTTTTAACGTGTGGAAGATGCGAACCTTATGCATGTCCCGTTTTCGAGGCAACAAGGGGTCTGTGGGGCTCTCCCACGCTCAGAGTTGGCCCGTAACTCTTAAGGAGGTGGGCATACCCACTAAAAACCACACGTTCCCTCATGACCATTGTGGACGCCACGGGCACATGACTAGCATGTTTCACCTTGACGCCCACTGGTCGCCCCGGGATGGGGCCCCGCACTGAGCCCCTTTCGGGGCGCTGCGCCCCAATAAATTGTAGTGCTCCTCGAAGACGACACCATGCAATTTAGATTCGAGATCCCGCCCTCCCCCACTGGTGTAGCCTTGAGTAGAGAGCCAATGACCCTCTTAGTCCCTGTCTTAATAAAGACAGGGCCCCGCGGTTCCAGCGGTGCCGAACCACTGGGAATACGCGCAGGACGTAGGATTGTGCACCATCATGTCCCTCTGCAAGTAGAGGGATAGTGAGGTCGTGCTCATCCACTTCCCCTCCGGCGACCGCAACTCACCTAGTGGGTCGCGCCACCCGGGCCCGGGCTTGTGCCCGCCGCCCGATGAGGCTCACCCTCGCCTTTCCCTGTCCTGATAAGGACGGTACTGAGCTTAGGCTCGCCTTCCTCAAAAACGCTCGACTTAAAGGCGAGTGCTGCCCTCTTGTGCGGGCCCACGAGTGGGCCCGCTAGATCGGGTCACCCGCAACCAGAGTCACGGGCTCACCTCACCACCCCCGATTCCTCCCCGGTGTCTGGTTCGCGGGGCTTTCGCCCTACTCCGGCTCCACTTAGTCGGGGCGTTCCTCTATTCACCATCCGAGGACGCGCTACGTCGGAGTTCACCTCTCCGCCCACTCGGACAACCGAGCAGGTGGGAATCAAATTCACGACCTGCGGCTTGAAAGGCAAGCATTTTACCAATCGGTCTGCGTAATAATATAACATGAGAATTACGTATATCGCATTGAACTACATATCAAGGATCTTATTGTATTACCACTTTATTGATGGTGTATAGTAGTTATTTAAGTTTTGCTAATTGAAGGTAATAAATATTTTTTTTGTATTAGAAATACAGATCGTCTTAACTGTAGCGACCTAACTGTAAAACCATATAATATACCTGTTTGAAGTCATAAGATTGATGACGTGTCTTGTTTTATCTGTTGATCCTCTATCATCTAATAGTACGTCTGTTTACTTAATAAAAAAAACCTCAAGCCTTTGTGTCATACAGGTCATGTAAGAATTCATATGTCGAGATCGATTGTTTAATGTCATGAAACAAATCAAACCTGTACTATATTTGTATTTGTATGTATTTGATAGAATGCAACAGAAAAAGAGCCATTCCATACATGTATGTTTTTATCTGCTGAGCATCTTGGCAGCTAAAACATTCAACTGCAAAGAAAAAGAAATGGAATTTAGTTCCTGGAAGATCGCATTCCTTTGTTTGTAAGTTTTAAGCCATTTATATAGTTCTTTCTCGTATTTAAATGACATTGTGAATTTTATACTGTCGTTTTTATTTCCAACAAATTTCAAATTTTTGTTGCACAATGTAGAGCTTGGTTAATTAGTTCCTCAGTCTATTGATGCCCAATGTAACATATGGCTATGCCAATTTTGGGTATTTGGAAAAAACATGGCCAAAATGTTTATTTAAATATACTTTGGATGCCATTCCCATTTACTCTGTGGTAACATGTATTGTATCCTAAATTCTATTCTATTCCAATTCCTATTTTATTCCATTAATATCTATCTGACGAGTGTCTTCGAATCTAAATTAATCAAAACAAATAATACTAAGTTTGACATTCCATATAAAAGCAAAGAAGGCATAGTTTATTCCGTAGCAACTTTGCTCATGTGAGTAGCTAATACGTACTTAAAGTGTCTGGGAGTCCAAATCGATGAAAACCTTTCATTTAAAATTCACATTGAAGCTCTCTCGGAAAGAATTAGAAAGATTATTACGGTTATGAGAAGTCTAAGAGATGTAGCAAAGAGATATACTGTCAATTTATAATAATCTATTGTATAACATGCTGGGGAAGTGCTGCTAAAACCTCTATAATTCAGGTCGAGAGAGCACAAAGATCAGTCCTCAAAGTCATGCTTAAGAAGCCTTACAGATACTCCACTGAGAAATTGTACAAATAAGCTGGAGTACTCAGTGTAAAAAAAACTATATATACTAAAATCTACACTCTTGAAGCACCGTTCGATCTTACTTTCTCCTAGTAGCTACGAATATTTATTGAGTCGAAGACGTTACAGGTTGAACATGCCAGTGGTTAATACTGTATTCGCCCAACATTTTGATGAATTTGATAGTACCTATGTTTAAAACAAAGTAGCTAAATATTGTGACATTAAAAACAAGAGATCACATGAGGTTAAAAATATTGTATATGATTGGCTTGCTTCGCTGTCTTACGACAAACTTGATAATGTTTTCAATGTTGTATAATTCCTATGTAGTAAGTAACTTTCCTTATTTATTGACCTTATATTAGGCGTACTTTATTTTATATTTCACGTACATTACCGAGTATTTAAGTTTACTGTAATACAACGTATCCAAATTCAATGTCTGCTGAGCGAAAAAGTTTCTGTTTGTCTCGGAAAAGAAATGTCTCCTCGATACAGGTTTGCCTAGAGAGGAGACAAAAGATATTACATTTATACAGAAAAAAAACAACAAATTGTAGTTCAGAAAAGTTTTATTATATGTTATTCATAAGTGAATTTATTTTATAGTGCTTTTTGTTGCAAATGCAATGCAAAATGAAAAAATGCAAATGTTTTCATTTTCATTTTTTTATATTTCAACGGGTTCAATGACTTGTTCTCGAGATTCCTCAAGGTAGAATATAAGTTGGTTTCATACATTTATTTTTACTTCACTGATATGTAAACTCACTTTAGTGACGTGACAAACAGTCGTTTTATGTCTTTCTACAACAAAACAAATGAAAGATAATAAAACCTTAGCTTATGAGTGTAATGGATGACCGGATGCGCGTGCGCATGCGGTCGGTGACGTATGCGGTGATGAGCCGGGTGCAGCGGCGCCTTGCTGGCCGCTGGCCGGTGGCCGCGCGGGACCCGGTCGTTGTCCCAGTGAACGCGGCCACTTTCGCTTTCATCGGCGAACGAACCCGGCCCATTACTAACGCTCACACAATTACACCATCGCTCCATCGCTCGACTGCTAGCTTTTGGCTGCTCTCGTCGCCACGGCATGCATACTAATCGTCATTTATTTAGGGTTGCTTATGTTTAGATTTCTCCACGCTATACGTCGTACAGTTCATTGTTGTTAGGTCTGTTTATTAAATAAATATCTTGCGTTAGGTGTGCCGTGCTTGACCGCGCGTCAACGCACTGTCAAATATTGTATGCGTGTAAAGTATAATCATAAATTTGTTTATGAAAAGCAAAACTAAGCAAAACTTGAAAGCAAAACTTTACGAAGCAAAACTTGCGACTTGCGACGAAAACAGCGAAATATACAAGTCGAGTATTGGGTTACGAAAAATCAAACTGTAAGAATTTTTGCGTAAGGATAAGATTTAACGATGTTAGGATTTACCAAACGTATTGTGTAACCAAATTTGGTCATAAAATCCAAGTTGATTTTTTTAAGTCGAGATCAAGTTCTGTGTGATTTATAATCACGAATATATATGTCATGTATTACCCAATATTAAAATCTAAATGCTTAAAGGCACAGTTTAATATAATTTGTGAAATTGTGAAATTCTCAGGTCAATGTACGAGTTACGCGTTTGACGGTGTAGCCGGCGACTTCAATTTGACTAGGTCGCCTTGATATTTTGGTTTATCTTTTAGTTTATGCATACCGTCGTATTAGTTACTTTTGTAGATTAGATCAAAGCTCGAATTTCTCTAGCAGAGAGAGTAAGTAAAGAGAGTATGTAAGCAAATTTCCATTTAATTCAGTTAAAAATCATTCACGTCTCGTAATCTTACAGTGTTAGTAATACACTGGACCCTAATGTATAACCGACGGACACAGGGTATTTCCTATTGTTAAAGTCAGGCAGCTCACGGGAATCTCACGTTAAGATTGCTAGAGTTAATCATTAATTGTGGTTGACCGCATTTACGAACTTAAACTGAAATTTATTGATTCTAGCAGTTGGAAAGTCATTATTAATTCTCGTCATTTTAGTTTAAAGTTGTTAATACTTTATTCTCAAAGTGTGGGTAGTAGGTAATGAGGGCTGCGTCCGTGTTTAATTCCTACTGTAGTTAAGCCCTCCCCTGATAGTATCGTTCAAGCGTATCATCTGATAATGAAAGAAGAATTTAGTGCCTTTGTGCTTATGCAGATATTTTTTTTTTACCTTAAGATTAATTTGAGTTTTTGAAATAAACAAGAAAATAATATTATTACGAACAGTTATTTTTAAAATTACAATAGGTATTCTATATCAATTTCAATTCATTTATGTATCAAGTACACAAGAATGATTGTTGCATTATTCTTAGGACGTCAAGAGGTTCCTGGTAACAGCTATCAGAAATATCTAATAATAAGAGCTAATGTCATCGTCAAAATTTGTATGTTCATGCAATACATATGATATTTATCAGAAGGCACCTTCTGGTCTTATAATTTAAGTCCGAAGAAGTTTCAAGTTGAGACATATGGAGTCTGCGGGATGACCTTACTTAATCTAACCTAAAACTTTCAGGACTTTTTTTTATAGAAGAAGGGGGCAAACGATCAACGAGTCGTCCAAAAGAGTGATCACCGCCTCCCATGAACATTCGCAACACCAGAGGAACCGCAGATGCGTTGCCTTTTAGAAAGGAGTATGCTCTTTTCTTGAAGGACCCTAAGTCGTATTAGTTTGGAAATACCGCCGTAGACAGATCCTTCCACAACACAGCTGTACGAGGCAGAAAATTTCGGGAAAACCGAGCCGTAGTGGAATGCCAACCATCAAGATGGTG
>DWLR01003213.1:0-13893 GCA_018246295.1 Papilio alexanor hazarajatica | reverse complement strand
ATATATGTATGTATGTATGTATATATATATATATATATATATATATGTATATATATGTATATATGTATATATGTATGTATCCATGTCCGTTACATTATGACCATGTAGAATGTAAACGCTTTTTCCGATTTCAACGAGCGAGGTGTTATTCTATTAGCTCGGAGTGTCATACAGTCAGTGGGACTTATCGTTTATCTTTTTTAATTAATTATTAGATATTGCCCGTCTGATAGGATGGTTATAATTTACGCGGGTATGTATGTGTACACTCATCAGACGAAGTGCAGAGTACTTCCACTTTACGCCTGTCTTCTGTGCGGTCGTGGTATTTCACCGGTCAAGCGGGCCATTCGTGCAAGAAATATTGTTGTTGCGGACTCTACCACTGTTATTGTATTATTTGCCTGACTAAAGGCGGGTGATGTATTTCGCCGGTATGTATTTTTTTATGTGGGTATATAAGTCAGTTCCATTGTAACCTCCTAGAGCTGTACGGCTGGACCGATATTGAAGAGTGAGGTGTTACCCGATTCGTATTCATTCCCGGAGTGACAGGCGTACTGTCAGTCAGTCGGGCATATTGATTTTTTAAATTAACTACTAAGTTCCTCCTTAATTCCTATACAAAGGCTGGTAGTGCATTTTTAAAACAACTTATTGTTAAAGTGCCAAAATCAAATGTAAATATGTAAATATAAGCCACTTGCTAGTGTTATATATTTCTTCATTAAAATATATATAAATAGAATTTATATAATAAAAATGTTAATATTAAGTGTAGAGTCTGATTATTTTAATCTGATTGTGATTAAATTTCAACACCATTTATCGTCTTAGATCGTATTTCCACAAGTTCAAAACTGTGATACGGTGTTTTGAGTTTGGTCTATATACGCGAATGTACATATAAAATAGAATAGTTAGGTAATATGAACTAAAACGGATGTGTTTTTAACATACACCGACCCACGTTGCGATTTTATCAATTTAATATTATACTGAATATTTTTATCTCCTCAATTTTGCAACTGCCAAATTGTCTATCTATGGTAGCAGAAATACATTCACGCAAACAGCCTACGCTAATATTATTTAGGCGAGAAAATTTATGTCCAGTTTCCATTTTTTTTCCAAAAGCTTTTTTTTAAATTTTATTTTTAAATTTTGTTATGGATTTTAACAGATATAAATAGTGTATTTACTAAAAAATAAAAATGCAGGTTGGTTATGTACTTATGACTTTGTTGAATTGACTACATTTCTTATTAATTTAGTTGCTATGATTTCTTATGAATATTTTATAAAGAATATGTTAGTGTGCAGTGTTGCGTGAATAAACTCTCTGAAACTGAACTCTGTATGAAATAGAGTAAGCAGTATTACTGCTAGTCTATGGTACTGCTTAGAATACTGCGAAGGTAATAAGCAAAAGGCATAAGGCATAAGGGGACCTTATGGGACCATTCGACTATTGTGAACCATCTTCCTGCATAAGGCCAACTAGACATAGGCCTAGTTAGAGTTGTTAAAAGTTAATTGTTTACACCAGATTCCTAAATCTTGTCCCTGGTCATAGTGGGTCGCGGGAGAATATTTAGTGGACCCTTAAATATAGAAACTACACTGATAGAGTAGACAGCCAAAAGTTACCTCTTGGTTGTTCCAAGATTGGAGATTTTTATTGGGTCGGACCTGACTCAACTTTACAAATCGCTGGTTAAAATAATTTGCTAATATTTTAAGATCTCATTTGAAAAATCCCTATTTTATATACGTTCCATCAACGCTTCGTCTCCTTTTTTTCCTACTTGTTGATCACTGTTCCTTAGTTAAAGACTTTCGGATGACCACAATTAAAAAATATGACTAATTAACGGTAGTTAGCTCAGTTGAAATTTGAACCTTAGAGTTGATACCTACATTCTTGCAATCTTGTGACTTTTACATTTTATCACGCATGGTATGTCATCGTACATCTCCGTTTTATAAACACCGTCCAATTAAAGTCCTTCAATTATGACTTTTAATGATTATTTTTAATAGATACACATGTGCAATCTACAATCATATCATAGGCAAAAATAAATAATACATTTCTTTTTTTTCGTCACTTTTTATAAAGACACGACTACAGCTATGTAAAAAATCGAATAAACAGAATATTTATAAACTTATAATCGATATAAGCCAATTGAGATTCAAACCCACGACCATATATCATAGAATAGTAAGTTCTAGGCCTTACCCTTATCTTCCGGTCATGGCATATGTTTAGTTTTTTTTTCTTTATTGTTTATAAATCAAGAAAAGATGTATGCAATCTTCCACAATTTATTTTTTAACACATATTTATTTAATACAAAAGAGAAGATGTGACACCCGCATCACTAATTTGATTTCCAAACAAAACAATATTTAAATAATAATTTAAGTAGGTATATGTTTATGATTCTTAATCCAACAGTCATTGAGTGTAATTAGCGGTGACCCGTCTCCAAGCAAATAATACAGTGCGGCCAATATAACGAACCGAAAGCTAAACAAACTAAGTATTAGCCACCAGTATAATTTAATATTGCCCGAAGCTCGACCAAAAGGCGTAAGATTCGAAAAAAAGAAATCCTTCCGCAAAGAATTTAGGAGTGTCCGCGGCCGAGACCAAATCCGACCTGCTCGTTATAAATTTTGTGTAAGATAACAATATATGCGTGTGGGTGTGTGGTACAGTCGCTGACGAGTATAGTTACGGCACGCAATAACGCTAACAAGCGAAAGAGCGGGATAAGCTGATGATTGTAGCGCGGCGTCTCCTTCTCGGCGCTGGCAACATGGCGCGCGGACTCGGGCGCAGGCTCGAATCGTATCGCCTGCCCACTCAAGGTTCGCTGACTGCCGTTCTTTTGTTTTTAATGTTGCCATACGCTGATATCACACTCAAATTTGGGGAAATTCGTTTTAAAATACTTTCTCATGCAAATTATTGGACAAGCATCAAATACGCAGGAAAACTCCTTAAAAGTTAAATATTAAAATATGGTTCGTAATTATAAATTATGAAGTAAATTAGTGGACCAAAAATAAAGATCGCTTAATTATTAAGAATTAATTTCCTTCTTCTTAAAACAACATTAAGAGCTCCAAATATTCAACAGCATCATTCAAGACAATTTTTAATAAATAAAGATAAAAAATTAACAATTTAGTAACAGTGGTACTTCATAAAAATGTATTAAATATAATTTTGTTATATGTTTTAACAAAAATATTAAAAAATAGATGACATTCTAAATTTTATCAAAATAGATTTTAACACGTAGTAAATTATAGATAATCAAATATATAAAATCAAAAAGACATAAAATAATAGATAATCATTCTACTTCATATTTTTCATAAAATTGTTTAATCATAATTTGAAATTACTTTAAATATTATTGGGAATCGTTTAATGCATACTGGCCACTCTGAACCGCAGACGAAAACAGCGTCAAGCCGAGGACCTGCTCAAACCGAACGTCTGCATACCGATCGTTGGTTTTTTATATGCGCACGTCGGTGCACGGAGCCGCGCCTGTGTGGGTGAGTGTCTGAGGCGGTGTGAGTTTCGGTTCGTTCTCGCGCGCGTCGCACCATTGTTGTTTGCAGTAGACTCGCGGCGCTCGGACGGCTGCGGTTCGCTTCATGCTCGCCGCCCGATACCGAACGACGACTGCCGGCGATAAACAAAATAATGAGTGTACCATGTAACGTGCATCGCGAGTGCAACAAGCGACGACAGTGTGTGATAACGAGAATGTAACGTGCGTGTTGTGTTAAACAAAGTGCGTTTTTAAACGTGTTTTTGGAGTTCGCGGCGCGTGGACAGCGCCATGCCCGTCGTGTTTAGGTATGTGCCGGCCGATTAATTATGGCTCATCAGCGTTGAAAGGGTCACTGGCCCATGGTCTGTTACCATAATATTGGTAAAGGAAAAGGGCACTGTTTTACAACTATACACTAGTTTGAATCATAGCATGTCTACATCCGTCATTTCACTTCGTTTTATGTGCATTCGGCGCCGCCGGCGTGTGTTATCAGTCTTGAGAAGTGTGTCGGGTAATTTATAATGTAATTAAATACGTTATCGTTCCCGGTGAAATGATCAGGCCGCGTGAATGGTGAACTTTGCATCTATTTGCGATCAATATAATTGCCAACTAATTATAAACTACAAAAATCCTAAACGTCAAAAAATTACATTTTCCAACTTTTTACAACCAAAGAATCAAAACAGTATCTCTTCTAATGTCACGTTATGCTCATCAAAAATATATACCGTACTACAATAATTTTGAAAAAGAATTTAAGACTTACCTACCTACACTACGTATACAATTAAGATGAAATATTAATTCCCAATAAATAAATATAGATAAAATTTGTTTAACACTCGAATCGAAAAACGTAACAGTGCAACCTTATAGCTAATCCTGTTATTTTGTTACACAATCTATTTTGTATTTTTTTTTTTTTGTTAGAATTAGTAAAAACAATCTGAAATTAGACTTAGAAGAAAACTTAGACATTTGTTTTAGTCTAAAATCCAATAATACTGTGTGTGGAAGTATTTTTTAAAACAGACCAAATATACGGAAAGTATTTGAATTCAAAACAAAACCGTTTACGAACGGAAGTCGTTAAATGCTTGTATTAGTTTTTTTTTTTTTAAATAATCTGCGTTAGCAACATTCCCGCCAAGAGTGGCTGGATTAAATCGGTAGAAATAGGAATTGAAACATTGATATATTTAGCAATAGATAGTATACAGAGAGAATATACACTATTAAAAGTGTCGCTTTAGAAGGTTCTCGTAATATTATATACTTTTTTATGAATCGATTGTTTTAAAACTGTTTGCTGTCATTTGCCGATCGCAAAAGGTAACTGACATTACAATAATGTGGAAGTCTACTGCTTTATTTTATGTGTTATATTGTTTTTTTTTTATAATTAAATCAAATAATTTAATCCGTCATGTTTGTGTTGTGTACAATAAATAATATACGAAATAGCTATAAGCCGATATTGAACATTAATTAAGCAAAGGTAAGCGTTTATTGTTCTTTCACAATGTTTCATTAATTTATTACAGTAATAAATAATGTTTCAAGATAGTGATTATATTTTCAGATTGTTATTTAAAAGAATTTATTTTAAGAGTACTTTTATATTATGTAAGAAATTAACAAACACTGCTGTTTTCTTTTTTACATAATTTATTTTTAGCTATAGAAAAAACCGCTGTAACGTTTTAAGGATCCGATTTGCCAAAATATACATCAAAGAATTTGGCGCCAAATAAGTTTAAAACATTTGTGCATCCTGATTAATGTTACAAATGTGAGTTATTTACATAAATAATCTATATTAGCAGTAGATTTTTTTAATATGCAGATTAAACTCAAAGTCGCCATTTTGAATATAACAGCTGAAGGCTGGAGAGGGTGGTACTCTATAATACAGAACTTGATATCAGGGGCACTTTAATGCGTTGTAGTTATAAACCCTGTCTTTAATTTAATTTATGAAGCAACTTTTAAAGTTGTGACTTAATTACATTGTAATAAAAATACAAACATGCTTTTATGTTTCTATACAATAATTTATAAGGGTTTTACAGGTAATAAATTAAACGAACTTACGTAAGAAGTTGGACTCATTAAAAAGTTTAAGGCTTAAGTGTAAAACAATGTTCTTAAAAGCAAAACAATAAAAAAAATTATAAGTAGGCTAGTAGTTCTAGTCCTTGATCTCATTGCTTATTATAAAAAAGTTACGCATCCTAAAGAAAAAAAAAACACACACTACCTTAGTTGCGCAATATCTCTTGAAGGCTCTCATTCTGTACTAATATTATAAAGAGGAAACGTTTAATAGTTTGTGCCCGATAAACTGGAAAATTACTAAACCTATTATTAAAATGTTTTTACTATAAGTAAGCTTAGGCTAACTTTTCTTTTGTTAACTGTAACTGTTTTTTTTTAAATATAAATCTATGTCCCGAAGGGGCGCATTTCTAGGATTTTATTCGACGCAATAGCAGACTTACAACGTGTTCTAATCTTACGGTTGCTTTGTGAATGAAGAAGTAAAACCCTCTCTATTCACATATGGGCTATGTCCACGTCACAGCGTTCCTGGTGCGCTTGTGTTGTAAAAAAAGCATGTACCAAATATTAAGGTATTATATTATTATATAGACGTAAGGTAAGAAATTTCCTTACCTTACGTCTGCTAACTTACGTTTACTTATTCATACAACTTACCCATTTATAATAACATTTCGAAACAAATACTATCTTCAATATTCTAGAAAGGATATGGTAGATCCAAAAAAAAATAAAACTACGATTGCGTCATATAAAGTTAAAGTAAATAAAAATAAAATAAGTTGCGCATCCCCATTAGGATAATACAGATGTCGGAACTTGTTATTTGTACGAATAAAAACATATTGAAGTTCGTAATTAGAGATCGAACTGAGGAATTATGAAAATGTCCATTGGACGGTACAAATGACGTCCCAAGAAGGACAATGTCAATAATTGTGATGGCATTTGCTCGTTTCTTATTGCGTTTCCTTGCCTCGATAAATAAGAATTGAGCTTTTTGACGTTGCCACTATGCACCTGCTTGATAAAAACGTGGCTCGTCCTTGTAACATGTTTTCTACGTAATAAAATTAAATATTATGTCATTTATTAGGTCCGGCTAAGGTATGAGATTCATAATAATTACTGCATTGAATTACAACCTCGATTTGTTTACGCTGTGTACATATTTACATCGCGCGTCAAATACATAACAATAATGTTGGCTTTGGCGCGTCATAATTGAACATCAAAATGTAATATAAAACATCTGCTACCTTTAAATGAAACTGATACTTCTTTTAGAAAATGATTTTGTAAAGAAATAAGTGTATTATAAGTCTGATTAGATATCTCTAATGTTCGTCTCTCTCTAAGATATTTCTCATTCTAAGTGAAACTGCGTTTTCTTAACATAAGTAACTTTTTAACATGAGTTAAATGTATACACACATACATCGACTTGTTTTTGTATTCATTAAAAATGCTGCAATTTATTTTTATTATTTTTACCACTTCAATGTAAAGCTATAAAAATAGCAAATAAATAAAATGAGCTAAAAGTTTTATACTTATATTTATATTAGTCCTTTTTTCGTTGCAATTTCGCTGTGCCTTGCCGAATACAAAAAAAAACCGTTGCGGGTTATTTATAACGCCTTTACTCTTTTAACAAAAATGTAATTCAGAAAAAACCTTTTTTTTTGTGTTTTTTTACGGCGCGCAGTAAAATGCGACAAGCCGGGGTCGCGACTGGACAACCGAAAACCGTGTTGAATTTAGAACGTTTTATAAATTTTGCACGATGAAAAATGTATTAGACAGTTAGATCTGTTATTTGTTATTATTTAATTTAATGTTTATTTTGTTATTTACTCTATTATCTCTATTTTATCTATCTAATTTTATGTAACTTGAAATTCATGTCTAGTCCCATTGATTCTAGCCCAAGTAATTGTAAGGAATATAATGGCAAGATATAATTTATGTATTTGCGCTACTTATGATAGTTTATGTTTTATTTAATATTGCAGTATTTCCATTGTAATAAGTACGCAATTAGGTTTTGAAGGGTTTTCTGCTGCATGATGACCACAAAGAAGCAGTTGTTGCTATTTATACCTTTCTCTTTCATTGATTACTGAAAATTCAGATGGCTAAATAACATTCGTATATAGAACTTATTTACAAGTTTTGACTTTCATTATATTTGCATTTACTTTAGTTAAATATCATCATTAACCGAACATTTAATTCTAACATTAGGCATACGTTAAAACGGCGCTTAAAACTGACCGCGTTGTGTTCTCAGAAACGGACGGACGGACTGTCGTCTTATTTCGGCTGCTATCCACAATGAATTATTCATTTAATCGCATTTCCTACGCTCAATGCTACCATGGTGGCTAATTAATGTTTAGAGACGTCAAATCGCTTGCTGTGTCTGTTTGTTCGTCACGCCTCGTGTGATAAAACCAGTGATAAAAAGTTTCGTTGTAAAGTGCTTACGGTTTCTTTTTAATGAAGAAGGGGGAAACAAGCAAGTCAATTACTTGATATTGTGTAATTTACAAGGGATTACGAGTGTTGGACATTTGACTCGCATATCGAATTCTAGGAGTAGATATTGAAGTAACAGTAAGTACAAGAAGTTTGTGAAATTTTTCTCTGATGACATTGTAATGTTTTCCCAAAATCGAATGTCGGTTGGTGAATCTACCATTTTAATATAGTTTTTGTTTTTAGGAAAAAAATAATCTTGATCCAAATCACGCCTAATGCTAAATGACGATACGATTTAAAGTCGCCCTAGTACGCTCTAGTTCAACATTCCCCTATTCACTCTTCTCTTGAAGGTGAAACTGACATTACAACATATACGTACGATTGCGCAGGAGTATCTTAATTTTATTCTGTCCAGCATAGTGCCTGGTCTAAAGTGTGATGATAGACTAAGCTAAGTTTGAGCCGAAATACCATGTATGTAACAAAATGGTAAGCTTTATGTAGGCGCGTATAAACGCGTGCGGCACGCTATGAGAACCAGCGCGAGAGCGGGGAATGCTAATGCGCTCGTGTTGTGCCGCGCGCGCCCCCAGCATACCTAATGCGCCCGCGATCCATCCGATGCCTATTGCTTTCAATCTTATGGCACTAACACGTAATTAAAGCTTATAACCCTATTACAACAAATCAAAACACATTTAAGATAATAGATAACCATAGCCTTCAATGGGACATACTTAAATAAATAAAATAGAAAGATAAGATAATATATGAACGTGTTTCTATAATTCGTCAATCGATCAATAGCAGTAAATTTCACCTCAAACCCCAAAAAACAAAGTCCCTTTTATAATAACGCTTTTTATGTTGCAATAATAACTTTAGTGCTGGATAACACAAGGTGCCTTCGTCATTTGAACTTTAAAACGACTTTATAAAGTAAACTGAAGAATTATAGCCGCGGAATATGACAAGGCTTTTGATAGAGGAGTTAATAATCATTTGCAATATGTTATATTGCATAATAAACTTACATTATAAATATGCAAGATGGATAAGTCCCAACAATTGAAGCTATTTTAATATTTTTTATCATTACTAAGATATTTACCTACCTATTATTTATAATGATGTAACTTTTAATATTCAAATTAGTCCGACAGAAACAACTAGTCTAATAAGTTCGTTTGATTAATAAATTGTGTAATATTGTGAAAAAATTAAGTAGATTTTTTTCATAACGAATCAATTTATTTCACTTACATTAAAATTTTGTTTCTTCATGTTGTAGATATTTTTTAATTAATATATAATTGTATGCTATTTATATTATATTTTTTTTCCTTTTAGTATGCAAATGTATTGTATTTAGCCAATCGCGGTAAATCATGATTACCATATGTACGCCATTCGAATTGTTTACTGGTTTCTTCTTTGAAATTCCGCTTTTTGTGTCACATAAATTTTCTTTACTTTAATGCATATTATATTTGTATAGACTTGGAAATTACGTATTTTATTATTATTTGACATTCTATTCTACTTATTTTAAAGCTTATAAACAAAAGTTATAATGGATACTATAATTGGGACAGGAGATATAATTTACGACTACTTAATTTAAGTCCAACTCCCACTTCGTCATTCGTCCTTAAAATTAGCAATTAGCCGTGTACATTGGTATATTGTTGTTTGTACACTGCAGAGGATACCGTCTGTTTCGGGCGTGTGTTTGGTGCACGTTGCAAGATATTAATAAGATAAATAACAATTGCTATTCTTTTATAATTTTATACACATGTTTTTTTTTTTTAAATAGAATCGGATAGAATCGGATGACGCAAGTCAATGACTCCGAAAATATCTAGGACAACAATTCAGTGGTTCAAATGGTCTCTGAAAAGTTAGAACAACTTATTCTTTCAAATAAAAATTTTATTTTTTTTCCTTATTTTCTTTTTTATTAATTTTAATTTCGTATTTTAAATAAACGGACATCTGATGTTCTTTTGGTCTTAATTATTCACGCAGCTTTTATTTGTTTAATTAGCAAATCCAAGATGGCCGGCGATTCCGACCGTAACATTATAAATTTCTTCCAGCAGACACAGTATAATGAGGCGTTCCTAGAAGAGACAGGAACGAATGCCTACGCTGCATCCGAAAATACAAAAAATAAAACCAAACATATTTATTTACTCAGATACCAAAATATAGCGTACAACGAGTCTTATATGTATTGAAATTGAGTTAGAATTGTCTTTTAGCCTCGCTGGTGGCAGCAAAATCACTAATGCGAACACTGAAGACCCGCGCCAACTTTTTTCTGAACTTTTTTCGGCAAGGGCATAACTAAAGGCACCAAATAAGTCTACAAAAATTTAGGATAGTCTTCTCAAATTTGACAAAGTATCAATAACGTTTACGCTCGATAAGAGGACACAAAAGAGCAAGCGGCTCAATTTATGTTGTGTAACCACCGTCAACTAGTGAACATTAACAATAATCAGAAAAGTTTTTGCCTCTGTTCGCTTTACCGTTGATATGGTAGAATTTTTTTAAAAATATCTAAGTCCAGAAAGTGGTCCTGGGGCTTATGGAGTTATACTAGGGGTGCTGTACGATAACTTATAAAACGGATTTTCTTTAAAATGTTAAAAACTTGGTCACTGCAAGCATGACTTGTCCTTCTGACACACCGCATACTTCGCCGTTGTCGTGGTAAAAGCTAATGAGTAATCACTCGAAGAATGATTGACGATATCTTAAATAGCTACTGCAATATCTTAATTCGCGAATGCACTTAAGTGTTGCGGAATTTTGACATAAAGTCTGATAAAATAAGTGCCGTCCAGTCACGGCAGAAATCGACGAGTTATTATATGGTTAATTAAAACAAACTGTGGATCGAATTTCATTCTTCAAAATAGTAGTTTTCCTTTTATTCGCTTGGCGGATATCTAAGAAGTCTCTTCTACGTACTATATTCATTTCTGCTAAGACCAGTAAACCTTACGAAACTTTACTATAGCGAATGGAATGATTTCCCGTGAATTAAACTAGTTGTCACTTATCTCATAAAACGTAAATTACGCAATAGGTAAAATTAGTCTTTACATTTTTAACCCTCCTTACTAGACGATGTCTAAATGGAGACACACGATGGTTGGAGCATAGCAGAAGCTATTATTAAACATGTCTCGTCTAAAACTGTGGAAGTATTGAACAGAATCCCACATGGCGCGATAATAATAATTAGCGATGGTGCACAGTCAGACGACACTGCGCCCGGATTGGCGTGTGGTGTAAGTGATAAGCGGACGACGCGCTAAATATTTAAAGGATTTTTGTTGTTTATGATAATTACTTTATTTTACTTTATTACACTTGATACCGTATCCTAGAGCGGATTGTGTAAAAGTAAACAAGTATACTTTCTTAAACATATCTACATCTATTTCGTATAGATTTCGACATATACCGGTAGTAATATTTGCTTTGATATCAAATTTAATACATTACATATAGTTGTAGAGCCAATAAATGGGCCAGCTCGACCGAAGTACTACAGGCGTAAAGGCTTTTCTGTGTTTAGTCTGATGATTTAGCCCCGAGTTCTCTTCCCGTTTCTTCTCATCCTCTTTCCATTCCTTTCAATATCTAATCCCTTTTTCAGATGACATCGCACTCTTCTGATTTTTGCGGATGTTGATACGAGTAGATGGGCGTGGACAGTTAATAGGTGATTTGCTTGCTTGATTTCAATCTTCAATCCGAAGTAGATATTTTGTACTCTACTTTAAAATAAATGTTCCTCTAAAAGTAACATTGCTAGTCGTAGATTGCTCCAAATTATCGCTTATTCTATTATTCTTAAACCATTTGATTCCAATGAAGTCATTGTCATTTGTTTGTTGGATGTACACTTTTTAATTAGAAACGTCTGCTGTAAAAAGACTGTTCTTACTCGCCTTATAGCCAAATTTCTCTTTTTCAACCCTTTTATCAAATAATCAAATCGCATGTACAGTCGGGTTCCTTGGCGGTATTCCACTTTAAAAAAGACAATCGTTTGAACGTTTCGTACGCCTTGAGACTTTGGCGCAAAATCAATAACCAACAAGGTGCCACTTTTAAATGTGTTATGATGAAAAAACGTCGGTCAATGTTGTAACAATAGAAATAATGATTTCGTCCGAATGGCAGAGGTCGTAAAACTTCCCGAGCTGAAAACAAAGACAGAGGTAATGACAATAGTCAGGGATACAGTGTCACAGATTTTATTTTAACAATACATCGATAGCATCCTCCTAATCGGTTATTTGTAAGGAGGCGGAGTTTATCTCGTCGCAAAGAACAAGGCAATTTTTATGTAAGTGGAATACCGCCAAGGAACTCGACTGTACATACATTTATTCAAACTTTTTATATAGTTATGATCATGATGTCAATGCATTCTAAATAATAGCTTAATTATAAGTATTGTCATAGTCAGGTAATGTCAGATTGATGCGTTGAATTAAAAGATAAGCCGATATTAACCGTAATCGAGAAATTGAATCGTAAGAGAGTATTTCCTAAAAGAAGTCCTGTTAGGTTAGATAAATCAAGTCCTAATAGTTGCATACTCTTGTGGGTCATAGATAGTGGTTTGGAGTTCTATTCTATTGACAAATATTTTGTACACCAAGGAACGAAACTATTATTAGTTAAGCTGATGCCGTAAATCACTACGTATGATCACCTTACAAAATTTGTAATTATAACCAATGACCGCGTTAACGGAACTGTTCACATACGGAAATCTGGGCATCGCATGAGATAAAAGATACTGAGAATTAATGAAATTCGCTTAACATGATTAATCGCTTGTGATTGTAATGATTAAATTTTTTTCCTTGATTTGATGAGGTTTTAATTTGATACGCAAAACAGTTGGCAAAATTACAAGGGTAGACGAACTCCTGGCTGGCTACTGCTATAAGGTTTCGAAACAAGCTTTCGAAAGATTACGTAGGCGCGGACAACCCTTCGTGTTCCGAAGCTTCGCATAATAATAATCGTTTTCCCAACGAGCTCACGCACCTCTAAACCGGTTCCCTGTCTCGAGGACCGGTTTACGTTTAAACGTAGCTGAATGAACGAAAAGCAATCTTAGCACATCTGTTTAAAAGTTGCTGAATTAAATTGTATCTGTATTTTAATATTGTAGAATTTTTAATATAAAAATTTGTTGGTAGGTATGTTTGTTTTTTTTTTATATGGAGCATGACTTTTGTCAAGCTTATTCTCATAGTAGCTTAGATTATTATACCAAGATGTTGCATCAATATTCCTATAAACATTGTGATGCTATAAAAAAGGTCGACAATCGGCCGTATCAAATAGTTTTAATGTCTAATGTAATGTGTTATTCAGTAAATTATTAATTTTCATGCATCAATTATTTTTGGTGGCCGTTTAACAAAGAATTTATAATAATTACAAAAGATTAAGTGATGTGAGTTTGTTAGATTAGCAGACATGAGAATGATTACTGAACCACTCGTCTATGATATTTTGTATAATGTGTCAATAAACAAAAAAAAACTTTATAAATACTTTCAAAAAGTTAAAAAAGTTGCAATGTTAGCGCTATATAGCAGATCTTCCCACACTTCTATATAATAAGGTCGAGCGTATCGAGGTCCATAATTGGCGCGCTACTGGTCATAATAGGATGCTAACAAATGTGGTGTAAATTGCCACCGGCTTCTCG
>DWLR01003212.1:0-13894 GCA_018246295.1 Papilio alexanor hazarajatica | reverse complement strand
AAAGATTAAATTATTATTTAAAAAAAAAATAAAAAAAAAAAAAAAAAATTTTAAAATTTTTTTCATTATTAGAAGCTTTGGCAAACAGCTTTTTTTTTTTTTTTTTTTTCTGTGTATCTACCCAAGCGAAGCTAGTACGAGATGCTAGTAGAGTATATTTTGATTATAAATGAACAAATTTTGAAATAAGGTATGCTGTTTAAGATAAATATCTACCTAAGAATTCAACATTTATTATGGGCCAACTAAAATAATACATATTAGGAATTTCTTCTAATAATCATTATCATCACACAAGCATAACAGTAATATTGTATGAAAAATCGATTTCATATGAATGAGGAGAAAACAAAGTTTTTCCTCATTGAACTATGTCATCAGAGGCGCCTCGTCTCGGCGTCGTTGCCATTAACAGTCGTGGAACTTGATCTCTTGTTTATACCAACTTACTAAAACAAAAAATTCTATCATTTTCATTGTAAAAAATATATAACAATTTACCTACACTAAATATATGATGATATATTACTCAGAGTTTTACTTTAATAGGTATTTTATTCTTAAAACTAAAACATTTTACATTTAAAATTACAAACGTATTACATTAATATTCGTATTTAAGCTGGAGTTTTCCCGTAAGTAAAAATACTATAACCTATATTTTGACGGTAAAATATCTAACAATATTTATACTGATATTTGAAATCTGAGACATTTTAATATCGAAGTTCTTTCATCTTGTCTAAATAAACATTTTAAAAATTTTACTCATACAAGATTTCAAGATTTTATTTTTAATACTATACATTTTTTTTCCTTATACGCTATTTATTATAATATTTTCAATTTTCATAGTTTCAATACTACATTATAATGATCGAAATATTTTTACAATTTTATACATTGATTCACGACAAAATATATTTTATCACAACATACATCTAGTTAGAAATACTAGGATCGAAATCAATAATTTAATTTGCTATAACTTGATACTAAATTCTAGGAATAGCTTTTTATTAAACTAAAGGCCTTCGCATAATCACTGAGATTAATCCAATTTCTTATACGCATCCAAATAATACCAATAATTTCCTTACTCCGATTCATCGCCTCGGTACAACTTAGTTAATAGCTAAGAAGATACTAAATCTTATTTAATATCTTTTATTTATATAATTTGTAAAAAAAATACCCGATCTAGTGATTTTCTTTGACATAAGAAATTAGTGTCACAGTATAAGCAGGCAATTTTTTTCTTCTTTTCTACGATATTTTTTCTGTGAGATAAATTAATGCAGGTTGCCATGCCATTTTACAGCGGCTTACACGGAGTTTAGTAATTATATATACGAGAAAACAATCACACATCAATGATACTGACATGATATTTTTGATGTCCTTAATGAACGACTCGTTTTGTGACGTAACAATCTTTTAAACATAAAATGTAAAGCTTGTTATCTTGGTTCGTATTTTTTTTTTCAGTAAGTACTCTACAGTTGTTTTGATACATGCTTTATGTAATAATACTCATTAATTAAAGCTTTGCTTGTGAGTTTTCAGTGAAATCCGTCCACTTAGCTTGAGCTAGAGCTTAAGCTCAAAGTTAGTTTGTCGCCACGCGCTCATCACGATCGCAATTCATTTAAACACTTACACGCTTGATGATTTCAAGCGCCAATAACTTCTCTTTCGGTACATGCGCTCGTTATTTGATTTGTTTTATAAACTTAACTAAATGGGAAATAAAATTAGTTTTAAAAAGTGTAATAGTATTTTTTTAATAGTATCTTTTTTAGGAAGTAGTATGCTTCCTTAAAGAAGCGGTTCAATTTTTTTTTTGGTTTGGTTCACTTGATGACCGCATAGTGATCGCCGCTAATGATTAACATCCGCAACAGTCAGAGGCATTCATTGTCTATATCTCTGATTATTACGGATGTTGATCATTTGTGTAAGTGTAACAGAAGCCAAGACTTTATGGAGGAAAAAAGAAAGGAAGAAAAGAACTAAAAATATTATTCATGACCCTTCCAGAAAAAAAATTAAACTGATATAGAACAGGAGAGAAGAAACGGCTGGAAACGATAGGAAGGTGGAGGCACTTACGTTAGTGCTTCCAAAGGATTTTCTTAACGTGATAAAGCAAATCTAGCTGTTCTATTAATTCTTTTAAGCACGTACCTACTTACCAAGTCTAGATGAAATTCAATCAGATATTTCGGAAGTCATACATCAAGTATTAATAATTGCCAAATAGTTATTAAGTAAGAAATAAAGCCTTCTCTTATAAGGGCGGATGTCGTGCAATTTATGGTGAGACACGTTTTGATACTTATCGCAAGTACACGTAAGCTTCGAAACGTTCCGGTTCACTGGCTTTGTTTACAGTTGTTAACTCACATTTCAAGTGTTTGGTAAAGAATAAATTTTGTAACGTATTTTCTAAATTATTCGAAATGAAGGAAAACTTCAGAATCTCTCTAGCATTATTATTATTGAAATCAACACAAGGTAACTTTAGAGCCTTATCTGTGTAATTGATAAAAATAATCCATGTTTTCTTTTATTAAGAATTGAATTAAAAACATCAAGAAGAGTGTGGAATTTACAGCTAACGCCAAATATAAAAATGCCAGGTCATCATTGCGTAAATAGCTCGTTTCTATGGAAACCCTAAGGATTATAAACGGTGATGACACCTTCACCTTTTCGCACATTATCTGACAATTTCCACACAATTACAACATATCCGATAAAATATAAATTTCTATGCTTATGTCACTTTTATGAAGCGTCTTTTATCTGTACATATTATAGTCAGTGAAGAGAATAGCTGACTAATTTACAAGAAGTGAATTGTTTGAACAAGCGGAAACAGATATTGTAATATATGAAATTTATACCGTATAGTAATAATACATTAATTTTAATAATAACATTATTTGAAAATATCACTTCAAACAGTAGTAATTGTTATTTTGATTTACAAGGGAAAGAAAATAAATATTACTCGTTATTAAATTTTTATAGTAAGACTTAAAACATTTTTTTACAAATAAAATCTTTCCCCGTAATTTGAAATTGACGAAAATTATTAAATTTGAAAAATGAAAACAATAATAATACATAGTTAAAAAAGTCACATCAACGGTTATTGTCGTAATCATGCTTTAAGCTTTTTTCTTGCGCAAGACGACATTTTGCCACGTTTTAGGTTTTTGATATTTCTTACGATTTTTCGTTCAATTTCGGATTCCTTAGGAAGTTTCTTGTTAAATATGTTTTCATAAATATCAGTGAAATATGGTGTAAGTGAAAAACACTTGTATTTTTTTTTTATTAATGTACCAGAAAATCATTGAACTTGAACTTAATCATGAACCTTGGGTTCCTAAGATGTACCGAAAATTGCGATATTAGTAGATTTAATAAAAGTCATGTGAGGGTTTAATGGATTTGCTATAAATGACATAAAATATGTATCAATTTATTATTATTTTTAATATGTTATTTGAACCTTGGTATCGGTTTTGTTTTGAGGAAGAAGATAAAAGAAAATTAAAATGACGTCATATGATAAGATGTAAAAAATAACTCTCTAATCGAATAGAAATATCGAATCACATTACCATCAATTTAGATTTAAAGGTCAAGGTCAAAATGGATTACAATATCTCAGTTTACTCGGAAAAATGATATGCCACGCACGCAGAAGTAAGCTCCTTTATCTGAGTTCATTCTTATCAATTTTTCCCTGTTTATATGACCATCAACGGTCGAGGGATACGTGTTCAGGTTCCTTGTCACATTTGACCAATTTCCTACGTAATATAGTAACGAAATGAAGTTTTATCCTTCGATGTTAAATAACAACATTTAAAATACTATTAAATATTATCATAACATTAAAACTTATATGTAAACTAGATTCGCTTTTAAAAGATGGCTTACAGGAAAATACAAAATAATTTGTCTTCAAAAAAATGAAATTAGTTTCTGTAGATTTATATAATATTAGTATAGATAATAGATGTAATAAATAACACGAATTTCGATACCCGCCTTGGGTTACCGACGTGACTTGTATTGAGTAGTTTGATCACTAAAATCCTCTTATAATATTGTAAAAATAAATTATTGTGATAACGACTATGTATGTACGGTGTAGCAAACTTATCCTTTCTCAGCTACTACAATCCCTGTAGACGAAAATAGAACTAAAGTCGGCTTAAATTGTACGAGAAACTTCACGGGACGGCAGGAGATAGCAGTCTGCTGTGCTAAATATTGTTTGAGTACTTAACTGAATTATTATTAATAACTACCAACTCTCCTCCTACAGGTTTCTGCTGATTCTGCACTTCAGTATTTAAAGTAACTTTGTTGTTCACAATAGTAATTTAGATTAATTAGTTTAAAAGTTTGGACATTGATTATATCTTTAGCCGCTCGCTACTAAAATAGGTGAAACGCTGCGTTTTACGTTAGAAGGTACGCACGAGGAGATATATTAAAAAAAAAACGATAAAGAGAATATATTTTTTTTGTATGATTAGCAGGCAGATCAATAATCAACCCACCAAAGTTTCACGACAAACGAATCTAATTATTTTACAAAAAAAATATATTTTTTTTTTATTTAACAAAAGATTGAATTAATAAATTATTAACTATTAAAACTTTTACATTTTTCTACGTTGTGTTGATTTAGGCGGCTCCGAAGGGCAGAAATTTGCATACATACAACGACCGTTTAATATTTTCGTATTCCCACGTAACGCGTCGCAATGCCGCCTTGTCTCTCATCTAGGACAACGGGTAAGCTTTGTACTGAACATCCAATGTAATCATCCGTAATGTATTATTCAAATAAAAAAAAACTATTGCAGTATACACTGTGAACTAAATTAATCCTACTTTTGAGGGATTTAATGGGATTACGGTTATACACGGAGTTGCTGTTATTGTGCAAACTGGATTATAAATGGGATAACCTGTGGTAAGTCGATAATTTGAGTAGTATTTGTACTAATTGTCAAGTTATTACTTTATTTATGTCTATGTAAATAATACTGAACCTAATAACCTGCTGGCTATTCGATAATTTGAGTAGTATTTATACTAATTGTCAAGTTATTGCTTTATTTGTGTTTGTTAAAAATACTGAAATAAAGTATTTTTTGTGTATAGTTTTTTTTTATTTATGTATAAGTTTTACAATGAAATGTAACAAATGTCATGAATAAAATCTAACATAAACATTAATTCACAATAATTTATTTTATAATGTTTTTTCTGTAGTATTTTCTCGAAAAAATTACATTATAAGTACATGAAAATTACTCAATTATGCTGATAAGCCAAACTGTTAAATAAACCGTTTCTGGCCACATTTATGCTTTCAATTCAGCAAGCCAAGCGATAGGATCAACCTATCGCTATATTGGCTTGCCGTCAAATTTGAGACCTCATAAATTAATTGTAAGTTGACAGGCGACATATTTATCTATTTTTACCTTATTTAAGATGCAAAAATATTTAAATGTTCAAATTAATTCAGTAACAATATATTGATTACATCGCTGATGTAAACACAAGATACAACATTCACGTATATTGTTCACAAAATCAAATTAAGCAAATGGAATCGTGATTGTTCAAACACAAATTAACCAAACTTGAGCTGTTTACCTCTTGCAACGCCTTTACGGTACGTATTAGTACGTAAAACATTATTAGACCGCGCAAACACAGCTAACGAGTGTTTGTTACTATGACAAACATAGTAAAACACCTACCAGAATTTTAATTTTGCCTAACTACATACTTCCCGATCCTGTCATCATGTTTTAGATAATCCCCGTCACCACCACCATCTCACCACCTTAGCCTATCATCGTGGGAGCATCATGGGAGGGAAATGTGCCATAATCGCCACGCTTGGCAGGCGGGTTGGCGATCGCATTATGTTCCACAGTATTATTATAAGAAGGGGATGCTGCTACCCGTCTTCCCGTGGTCTTTCAACAACCAGACACAAGACACACAAGACATGCATTTGTGTGCATGAACAGACATGTTCATGCACACAAATGTTTGTCCTGGGTGGCAATCGAACCCAGGACCTGCGGCGTGTAAGGTCTTCTTACCACTGCTCCAACCGATCAGTCGTCATTATATTGGATTTGATAAATCACAAATCCTCGCAAAAGAACATCGCTTCTTACCAAGGATGATTCCTCAGACTACTGAAATAAAATATGACATCCCATTTCAATAGAGAACATGGCTCGATGTTACCACCTGCTTGGGATCCTGTAATTAATAAAATTAAATCCCAAACAATGAATACAACTGCAAGATCTCAAGATATTGTAAGCTCATTCTGCATAGATCGTCACAGAAATAATAATTAAAAAGAGAGTACCAATGTAAAGTTGCCAGCAACTTTGACATTGGGACGTCAATCGCATTCGTTATACTTCTGAATAATGGTGAAAGAAATATTACAATCGGTACCTATAATAGTTTACACAGTTTACCGATTACCAAAAAAAGCCCAAAAACTATTAGAAGTACATATAATTTATCACGCCACTTAACTCTATTGGAGTGGCCAGAGAGAATGAAATACTCACACATAAAATTACATCATCTTTTACCTTGATTGATATTGACATAAGAGATTAAGTTTAATCATCATCATCATCTCAGCCTATGTTCCTCCGCCGCCCTCATCCAGTGCTCCCTTGACCAGAGTTTGTTATTAATTTTAATGAGTTTCGTAGTTGTTATATGTTCTGTAATATATTGAATCTCGTGAAGCAATATAGCTTAAGATTAAATAAACAGCTGTATCGTATGTATTCCAATAGGTAATCGTTCCTATTTGAAAACGATAAAAACCCGTTCATTTGCTTGTGGTTTTACGATAAAACGTTTTACGATCGTTTGCGTGATTACAACAGGAGGTTAACGATACTCTGGGGATCAGGAAATGATTCGGACGAAACGTTTATTTTTTATTCTATGTCTAATCCTGTGGAATGTGCCTACTAAATCAAATTAAAAAAAAAAAACAAGTAATGGACAATAAATTAGCTACACTTGGTAAAAATGTGTACTATGTAATTTTAGCTGTTAACTATTGTTTTTTATTTATTGTTTTAGCATAAAACTAACTACGAAATAATTAGTAATTGTCATAACTTCGATCAAAGTAGTTAGTGATAGCAATTTCGTTGGAGAAGAGTGTGAAGCCGTAGATAAATTTACCACGTGATTCTTTGAATACAAACACCATATGCCGAATAGTAAATACAGACGTAAATGAAGACGGTAAATTACATAGAGATATATGTATTTGTTAAAACAGATTCAATAACAGTTACATCTACTGCACGAATGGCCCGCTCGACCAATGAAATACTACGACCTCATAGATGACAAGCGCAAAGTAGAAATCTTCTGCGTTTCGTTTGACTAGTGATGAGTCGGAGCCCTAATTTTAGTCCACTTCCCTTTCCCACCCTCTTCTAATAAGCAAGAGGATTGAACGGGAATGGAGTTGGATAAGAAAAGCAAATGGCAATTTTTCTGTCTATCCCTTCATCTGTCTATTGAAGGTAGGCAACGCATCTACAACTCGCAAATGCTTGTTGCAGATGTCTATGGGTAGCAGTCACATAGGTGACCGCTTGCTCGTTTGCCACCTACTTGTAAAAGTAAAAGTTACTTAAAAGTAGGGTGTGGAGACTCAATGAATTTCAGTCGGCTCTGTGACACTCCAGTACGTCTTACTTATCTTATTTTGTATTCAAACACAACTGCGAATGAAAAAGAGGGTGATTATTATTTTTAATTCTACGCTTCTGCGTTGAACGAAAATAAATTCTTCAACCAATTGAACAAAATTCGAAAGTAGTTTAATGCGACCATTAAATGCGTTCCGACAGTTCTAAATGGCTATGAAAAAATACAATAACGCATACAAGAATAGACGCCCAGAGCACCTGGCGATAAACATAGCGGCTAAAAATAAAGAAACAATTTCTTCTGTTCTTTAAAAAGCCGACGATTCGTAACGGATAACAATTACATTCCAAATGTTAAGTTTTCTTTTAATTATTAATTGAATTACTTCCAATTTAGGTACTGTGACATATTTATACAAATACAAGTCTCGCGAAATTAATGTGAAGTTTTAATTATTATTAATTATGGTTCAACATAAAAATATATTCATATCAATTAACATATATTTATCTACCAAATAGGTTGAACCAAAGTAGAATTACATACTGTGGATCTTGTAAGAAAATCGACGCATGCATGGATTGTAAAATTGAATTCCTGTCCCTTTGAATTACAAATGTAAACGTTATAATTGTGATATTGACATTTAGAATAATGAAAAGATATTAAAAACTAAATCTGTAAATGTATGAAAAAAAATCAAAAGTACGATACGGAATATAATCACATAATTTCCAAGTATGAACTGAAATATTGATTGCTCAAACCACATGTAGTAAATTACAATTATGGTAAATTCGATTCAAGCTGAGGAACAAAGTACAATTAATTATAAAATTTAATGAAATTTACGTATTCAATATAAACAAATTTAAAATACAATAATTAGATATGGCCAATTTCAATATGTATTTACCGATCAGTAGAACTTGGACATTTTTTTCTTCATTTCGTTAACACGAACGTGCCGCAAATGAGGTTTCGTTGTTTATTTAAACTGAGACGAGATGGATCTAGTGTCAGTGCAACCGAGACGTCGGAAGTAATTAAAATTTAAATCTGGAAATAAAATACATCGCAGCTGGGGACCGACAAGAACAGGCTTTTTAGCCTCTCGATAATGATTGCTATTACTTTTTCATTTTGAATCTTGGCTAATTAACTTAACAATTAAAATTAATAAAAGTTGATTTTATGTCAGTAAAATGTAACATTTTTTTTCTGACAAAATTTTATCTTCTTAAATTATATAATGCTTTTATAACCTGCAGATATGATTAGTGATATGTTATATATGTATATCAACGTTTCAAAATGGTGGTAAGGTACAAACTAATGCTTGGTGGCACCAATTCACAATTGAAGGTGTAGATCATTTTGAATACGCTTTGCTTTTCTATTGTCATATTTTTAATCCCTCAATGTAAAACCTCGCCTCTTTTTAAATTATATCTATTCTACATCCTTTTTACATTATAGCATTATACTTGGTACTTGGCTATTGATGTTTTATCATATTTAAAAAAGATTATTCAAGACAGATAGATTATTCAAAATAGCTTGTTACTTAAGTTGGTAGATTGCTTACACGAAATACCAGTTGCATTAAGCAAAAAGTCAACTTCGTCTAAATGTAAATCGAAATAGCCAAAGCCGGCACGGCACGGCTACCGACTTCGAACGTTTCGCCTGCACTGAGATTTATTCTAACACATTTTACTATAATCTTGAAATAGCGGACAGAATTTGAACGATGTCGGGAATGTAAGTTTAATGACATCGATTGTAATTTTCCAATTCTTCACGAAGATTTACAATTTTGAGTTGCGATCGAAAAAGCGATTAAGGATCTTTTTTGACGACTATGAACTTGCTATTATAATTGTTATTCAATTTATTTATTTATTTTACTTATTTATATGTAGTATGTTTTTAAAAATCTATAAAAGACGGATAATCAAAAACATATTTTATAAAATATAGTATTCCACTGTCTGCCAAGTTTCCATGACTCAAGAAACCAGTGGTCAGTTATCATTATTATTTAATTTCGTTTTTCTTGAAAATTTTGTTGTTACTGGTTATAATTATATACAATACATAAGATAAATACGTATTTAAAATATATGTATAAAAGTTAATACCATAACATAAGATAAACAATATAGATAAATAAATAAATCCAAACCAGATTTTAGCTTCTGTGTGCTGACTACAACTTATGTGGTTTTAGTGGTATGTTTTTGATCCCCAACTTCACCATTTACAAACCGATACGATTTGCAACTCCTTTGCAGTTGAGGATTAATAGTAAGTCTTCACTCCATTTAAACGACCCCATTTAAGCCTCATTTAAACGGACACTGTTGTCAGGTAATTTATTTAATGCTTGTCGAATTAAAGACACTTTCATTATTATCTACTACGCATAGATTTTTCTTAAGCATTCCCGTCACCGAGGCTCTTGTTAAAACGTTATATTTTTACCAAAAGATTTGCAGCTATATACATAATGTTAAGTGGTATGAAAAATATACAAAACAATTAATTTATATTATACAGTGTAAAGTGTAGTGTTGTTATTTTGTAAGGGATAAATATATTTTTTTATTTTAACCGCATATTTATTTAATCAATGTATTGACCATTTTCCGTGATTTGCCACTGCTCTTTAGCAATTCGCAATAATTTGTGTTAATTTTTTTTTAAATTCTGGGCGAAAAGATTCAGTGAACATTTTAAAACTTTGAGTAATTTGTTTTAACGCTCGTTGTATTAAAAAAAATATCTTTCTTTACTTTTTAAAATTTACACAAATTCGGACAACAAAAAAATGGAAATCAAAACAAGACTTGGCTAGTATGATGAGCAATACAAACTTTTTAGTTGTTTCTATTGTAGTCTTAAAACGGTTCATTGTGCAATGTTAGTGAAATGTTCAACGTTGTTATCGAATCAATACTCCATGTTTAAATGCCAAATAAAGGAATAATGCATAATAAATATACTAGGCCATGGACATGCAAAAAGGAGATGAGGAAAGAGAAAACTCGCGATGTAAATGCAACACAAAAAACACATTGTCCTTGAGAACTGAAATAGTGTGCGGTTGTTATTTTTTTGTAGCAGCTTTATGCAATGTACGTATTTGTGTTTAACATCAAATTCCATTTTAACACATCCAGTGTTACATATATTTTATTCAGAGCTCAATAATTGATTTGAAATATTTTGAAAGAAAGAAAATAACCACGATGTTAAAAGTAGCTGTGGAAGTAATAAATGCAATATAAGACCCTTTGCAGGGTTAAAATAAAAAAAAACAATTCTGGACAAATACCAATGGAGCGTGTTTTTCTTTTAAATAATTAACTGAGGAATTTCGTTTGAGTTTTAGGCTAATTAATGTTGTTTACTGTAGGTTAAGGTGTAAATTTTTTTGAATTTAATTTAAATATATATTTTACGTATAAATTTTATATTGTACGCATAGCAAACGTATCGTTTAATTTGAAGATACTTCATACGTGACGTCAATTCGCGTGACTGATTTCAATCCCTTTTATTATGGACTCTTGGGGATTTGGATGGGGCGCTTGCGTTCGTTTCATCATACGTACTATGTGGGACTGGAATGAATTGTCTACATATCGACATCAATTCCAGAATGTTCTGTCAACGCTGCTATACTGGATCACCTATTGAGTTATGAACTTAATGAATGAATAATAAAATAATGAACAGAAATTTTAAGTTTAAATTAGAATTGTACTTTATTCCATTTTTAAACTAAATATAAACATTTCAAACAAACAATTCCGTGAATCCAGTAGAATCACATCTGTATAATTTTTGAAACGGAAACCAAGGAGGTGTGTTAAATTACATGAATTATTCCATCATAGAGTCCCATTTAAGGAACTCAAATATTAGCATACGTTAAATTCTATATTTCAATTCAAAAATAAGTTATTATATTTTGTATGATACCTTACTTGAAACATATGTCGTTAGAAATTACAATATGGTTGGTATATATGGTATATGGTACATAAGTTTACAAAAAATATCGTGACCTATTGTGAAAGGCAGACATTTTTTAGTTACTAATTCTCTGGCATGATGAATTTGTACATCTTTGCTTTTTACATTCTACTCTTTATACACTTCTCTTTCCATCCTACTCTTTATACACTTCTCTTTCCATTCTACGTCTTCATTTTACGCTTTATTTCGTTCTATCACTTTTTCTGCTACTTTTCTATAAAATGATAGAAATCTATCCCTCATTTTATCATTCTTTGTTAACACGCCCACATTTTTAATTACGTTTAGTAAGTCGTTACGTACGTTTAACTTTCACTCATCTTGCATTCACACTCGTTTCTTTACTTTCCATACACTGGACATTATAAAATTGGTGATTTGGCTTAGATTTACATAGCCAACCTCAAATAACTAGTGCTTGCGGTTATGTTGTGTAGTAGTGAATCGTTCTTTAAATGTGATTATATACCAGATCGATTTCAGTGAGAGCAGAAGTTGCTATGATTGCACAATGCTTCTCCAGTAAAAACATAATCTTTGTGGTACATGCCATGCGTATAATTGTTTACGTGTATTCATGGAATAGTGATAAACCAAAAATAATTATTTAACTTTCTAGCACTATTTTATAAATTAAAATATTTAAAAAAATCTAATATCCTAATATAAATTTATAATATTATAAAACTAAATAAAATTTTGTTACCCCTGTCCAGTATCGCCTTTATAACATAAACAAGAAGAGGTTAAAGATATCGTTTTGAATGAAAATGTCTGTGGGTCTGAGAACATCCCTAATACAGATAAAATTTAATGTCCCACTCGACATTTGAAGCGCGTGCCTTTTCAGTGGATTATAACTTTGAAGAGCCAGTGTTACCATCAAAATTCTCTTTAAGTAGCCTTTAAAGATTGCCGCTTAGAGTTTTATTTTGTACATGTTTAAGAAGTACAACATCAAATTTAAATCACGTAGATTAAACGAGATGAAGAATATTTATAATTCAAAAGTGTATGACTGTCGGAAGACAAAGATGAAGTTAAAATGAGCAATATTAAAACGTTACGCATGTAATGGAATGGAAAAAACGCCTACGCGTTTGATCTGAGAGATTAAGCTGAGATTTCTGTTCATTGGACTCTAGGGCAACACTCTCATCCTAATAACGACTCATATATGCTTATCGATTACGTCAATCTGACATTGTCATTACTTGTCATTGTGTGACATGATCTGTCACGATCGTAAGTCCTTTTGCAAATACGATCGAAGCTGCCTCAACTTTACTACATTCTAATCAAAACTATTGCAACTTAACAACAGCACATATTTCAATGACTTAAGGTTATTGAAAACAATATAAATCTTTGATCTACGTAACGCCGTCATCTGTGTGCTTACCACATATCGTGTATCGAATATGTTTATAAAAGGCTTTGATCTCTTTATACCAGACGAGACAGTAGCTCATGTGCGAGTACTCTTTATCATAAAAATAGTAAGTGAAGGCTGTCATAATTGAAACAATTATTTTCATAGATAATTTATTTTAATACATTTATTGTGACATGAAATGATCAATTTCAAGACATCAGTTTACAAATTAAAACGGTATATTAACTATTGTCGCAGAGTTATAACAGTTAAATATTAAAAAAAAAACATTTTGAGTACTTGTATACTTTTGTCGTTGCAATTTTAGCATAATCAAACAAAGAATCATAGACGGCATAATGAAACGAAAAATTTAATACAATTTTTACAAAAAAGTTTTACTAATATGTTCTCTATAAACCACAATGTTTTACGAAATAAATTAATATAATATAATACTAGATAAATGCATGTAACGGCCTAATTATTAGGATTCTTAAAATATATATATGAAAAGTATCCTTGGTTTGATTAATATTAAAATCATTATGATTTTATTTATCTCTTTCTAATTACTTTCTATTTTTTTGGAAAAGTGAGTTGATCATGTATTTAAAACAATACGCCTTGAATTTATGTATGTATATATTTATAATTTATCATGCACAACTTACTTAAATTAATAAAAGAGCAAACATTAAATGTTACATT
>DWLR01003211.1:0-13895 GCA_018246295.1 Papilio alexanor hazarajatica | reverse complement strand
TATGGCACATTTCCCCCAATGATGTTATCAACGGGGGAGGCCTATGTCCAGCAGTGGACGATCATAGGCTGAGGTGGTGGTGGTGCTAACAGTGGTAGAGCAAGGAGCAGCTGCAGCATGACTGCGCCGGCTCGACCCATGACAACACGTACTCACAGAAGACAGGTTTGAAGTAGAAGTCTTTAATGCTTCTTCTTTTCGTGTGATAAGTGAGGTTCCGGAGGCCCATTTTCTATCTTTCCTACCTATAATTTCCTCAATCATTTTCCATATCTCTCCCTTCCTACATACAAACTAAAAACAACGCATCTGTAATTCATTTGCTAACTTCAAACTGGGAATCATTAGAATCGCATCAATATCAATAATACAGGATGTATTATTGATGCAATATGATGCATGCTAGGAAGCTTGTCTATTGGTATATTATGATTGATTCATAAATGTTGTCATACAAACACACTGTAACATTAGGTTTTGCGACAGTATGGTAACCCCACTTATTGTAGTACCTTAACTGTGAGATGTTTACGAAACCGAGTAATAACTTTAGACTTTGCATTTCGTATTACAATGTTCAGATAATATGATCGGCGTATGTCATAACATACACAGTGAATAATATAATATTGATTGTTATTTCTTATCTGCCACTGTAATGGGTTTTAGTATTTTCTTTATTACACTAGTAGTTACAAAATGTAAACTTGATTCGAATAATAACAATAGTAGTTGTTTTATGTTATAACTTAACATATGTCGCAGCAGCTTATTAACTATTCGGTCGCGGCTTTCATCGATGGCAAATGAAAATCTAAATGCAAATTTGCGGGGTTTCAGCTCCGAAATAAATTACTCCACACAGCCAGCGTAATTGCAATGTTGAAATTTCCCGTTCAAGTTTCGTATCAGTTATTCACACAAAGGCTTAGTTACACAACAACCTTTATCTTACATGAGTTCCGTCGTAAGTATAAATTTATACAGTTACGTCGCAAATATCCTACTTATATATCTTTTTATTAAGGTTAGAAAAAATGGTTGGGTGCTGCACCCCATTTGGAATCATGTGATCAACAAAATCAAATTCCAAACCGAGTAAATAACTAAAAATTATTTATCTCATAATTACGATGCCTAGTTATTATGCTACAACCGCTTCTCAAGAAAACTTTCAAAGATAAGATCAAAAGTAGCAAAGGAGAATTTAAGGAACTACCATAAAGATTCTTTTTATCTTGATTAACTTTACTTGTTATAGATCGGGGGTAGTGAGACATTTTTATGGTATCAACTGAACAATCTTGTTTCTTTTATAGGATGTTAAAAGTTGAGAATGGAATTATTACTACCCATAAAAGGAAGTTTATGAGCTCAGTTAAGAATTGGAGTTAGAAGTCGAGTAGAGTCATTTTTATTACGTTAATCGAAATTTATCGGCTACGGGGATTACTATAACTACCTATCATGATAAACTACTAATTTACATCTAAACCCATGATGTCTGATTTTTAATAAGAAACTTTCTATTGCCCGCGGCTTCGTCCGTATGGAATTAAATTAAAATTGTATATTAATTTAACAAAATTTATCAAAACCTTATTTTGTGTTATTCATAGACTTAGCAAATGTAAACCATCGATACGCTAGATATCGATGTAAATATAAAAATACAAATGCGAGAAAAACTTCGCGCGGGAACCATACATTTCTCCTGGTAACAAACATCCATCCAAATTCTCGCATTAACATTAGTATATAGGTTTTTAACACCGCATTTTTACGATTCAAAATCGGCTTTTGGAAAATTATCGGTCAGCCAGGGTTGATCTTTGTGGGGATTCTGTAGAACCGCTGTATTTGTATACAGAAGAGGAAGTCAATTAGCTGATTTTTTACAGAGAAATTTAAAAAAAAATCTAAAATAGATTCCGTACACCTTTAATTTTGAACTCTAAGTGTTCCTATAAACCGACCTCTTGTTACATTAAAGGACTAGATTTTGTTAAATGATGTTAGAAAATACTTATTTAGTAATAATTCCAGGTTGTTATTAAATTTTACTTTCTTAAGAATTCGTACTTACACAAGCATACATGTATACATACGAAGCGTTTAGGGAAACTTTCTGATGGTTTTATCCCGTTTCTTTTATTAAATCATTAATTTTCACTGTAAATTTACTCAACAGATTGAGAAGCTTAACTTTTGAGTAATTTGATTATTAAGAAGGGTTATCAGAACCCTTGCTTATGAAATATAAGATTATGTAATCTTAACCCGATTAATTAATCAGCGCGAGATGCTTTAAATAAAGATCTATTACTATTCCTTTATACTCACTAAATATTTACGTTCAACTTTGCTTAGAGATTAGATAACTGATACTTACTATTCAGCCTTTGATACTCTATACCCTTCTATATTAATCTTTAATTTAATGCTTATCTAACTCTCAATAAATGTCCATTTCTTATTTTTAATTTTATAAAGTTAATTTATTTCCGTTTTGTTTAGGAAGTTACATTTGATGAATTTCGTAAAAACTTGCATTTTATATCCACTGACCCTTATTGATCTTTCTACGATATGCATTTCATTTGGAGTGAGAGTGAAAACGTCAACATTGAACGCATTCAACTTTATACAGATTGTATTTAATTTTTTTTTAAACTAACTAAAAAAATTACGGTAGTGCAAAAGTGAAAAAAGATAAATAAAAAAAGATAATTACTTAGCTGACCGCTTGCTCGTTTGCCACCTTCTTGTATTAAAAAAGAAATTGCGTTTTAAGGGGTAGACATGAATACTGATAAAAACTCAAAACATTATTTGTTTTTAATTTTATTTTAAACCAAATTTAAATACATCTTTACAGCAAAAATGTATTGATAGACTCGGCAGAATTACATAATTATAATAAATGTGACTCTAAACTTTTGTTTTGAACATTTGTCAGAAAAACATTAATGTTTGAAATATACATGCGTTAGAGTCAAATTTTTTAACATTGAACCTACAAGAAATTTGAATGACATTAATACATTCAATAACCATTCCATACACACATAACTACTTTAACGACATATATATATTAAATGTATATTAAATTTATATCAAGACAACAACAAATACATAATATATGCAATTACAACATGGTATTCTAAATTGATATGCATATTTTGAAAAGTGGAGCAAATAATTTGCTCAAAATTTTTAATAATATTTTTTCTCTCACGTTATCGATATGTTTCATATTGGTTCCTTGGAATGCTCGATTGCTTCACCTTCCTTTCTATCATAGATAAAAAAGAGTACAGAAAAAACATCGTAATTAATATCTATTTGGAATAGTGTGAAGTAGATTATGGCCTAGTTTTACGATGGTGAGAATAGATAAATCTCAAGAGCGTGAGTTAGAATTGTTGATAATATAACTTTTTTTGTCACAATTATCATCTCCCTATCTTGCATCAGATCTTAAATAAAGCATAAAACACATTTTTTAATTTACTCACCACAACACCACAATAAGATTGAAAAAGACAGACAAAATACGAAATTGCTTATTACATATTAATTGTCACACTTTATCTAATAAGGTTTTCTCCACTCTGATATTCAACATTTTTTATTATTGATAAAGAATTAATATGTAACAATATTCAACTATTTTTTAATGTAATCGTATTGATTTGCATTTGCGCCTACAAATTAAATTAAACTATTACGGATTACATCGCGTTTTTTTTGCAATTCTTATGTTACCGACGGTTAACTTTGCAGCACTCTTGGTGCAGTGTTTTGGTGCAGCACGGGGCGTGTTGGCCTGAACCTAAAGACCTGCTTGAGAAACCTGTGATTAATAAAAATTAAATCTCAAACCCAGCATTCAACTGCGAGTTCTCAAGATACTGTGAGCTCATTCTGCATAGATTGAAATAAAAATAATTATTAAAAAAGAAGGGTACGTCGCCAGTAACATCGGTAACATAAAAATTAAATAAACGCGATATAAATTATAAACAATATCAGGAGTTTAATTTCAATAACATTCGTAAATTTGTTAACTTTGATGAAATAATCACTACGTAGAAATAATTTTATAAATGTGTTCAACGCGTGTAAATGAATGTAACCCTGATATCATCAAAAGTTCAACATTCAATCTCGCGTCTATCACACGAAACACATTTAAGTTTTCAATTACTACTTTTTATTTGATTATACGTAAAAGTATTATATTTAACATCGTAAATTGATATCTCAAATATTAGCGAAGACATTGACGGTTACGCTATAGGTGTATATATGTATATTTTAACAAGGATATACTTAGATATATGACTTACATCAGACTAAGGGATATGTTTTATGTTTCAATTTATCACGTGAATAAGTTCCGTTTCACATAAACTTCATTATACACTTAATCATATAAACAAAATATCAATAACTGTGCTAAAATGAATAGCAATGATTATAAATGAAAATATTTTGATACAACATATTATACGAAACAATGACAATATAATATGAGAAATATATGTACATAAAAAATTACTTGCGGTAATATTCAAAATTATCGGCAAATGATGTTTAAAGTCACATTTACTATTATTCTATTCGTATCAATAAAATTCTATTTTGGTTCTAAGGAAAATAGAATCATATTTATAAGCGATCAAGTTGAAATAAAGTATCGACCCCCCCACAAACAAATACATTTTAATAAAGAGAAAAGCAGGAAATCGATGTGAGAAATAATGTAATTTAAATTAAAACTTGACTTTACAGTATTTGAGAATTACCGCAACCGAGTATTGAACACTAAATTGATACATTATCAACATATTTTATTCAATAATATACTCTAACACTTATTCGACTATACTTCTAATCTACACAAAATCGAACATTCAGGGGCCCTAATTAATAACAGGACATTTTGCACAATAAAGCTAAATCATAACATATTAAAAAAGAGGTAGAATTACTCGAAGGGAATTTTATGACACATGCTATGTTTTTTTAAAACTTTTAAATACATGATTATAGATGTTACTCGAACCCCAAGTGCTTACAATTATAGAATTATAAATAATGTCGATATTGTAATAGTCAACATGGTAAAAGCGCAAAAGCTAAAATAGGACATATGTATATGTAGATACAAATACATTCCAAAGGTTAGGAGTAAATGATAAAAAATATTACGAGTTTGTTTTACATTATTAAAGATATAATATTTAAATAAGAAACAATTGTGCTTTAAGTTGTTAAGAGATTAGATTTTTCAGCAACGTTAATACTTGAAAGTCCAATTGAATATTAGCTATAGGATTTGAATGCCCTTTTGCTATTTAATGTAATGTATTTTTACATTCTGTTTTTGCTGTTAGATACATAACTACAGTAACGCAAGTCTGTTGTAAACGATATCATATTTACGTAGTGTATAACACTAACTTACACGACCCTTTAAAAACCATCCGATTTACTTATCACAAGTTACTCGCTCCCAAAATATTACTAATTTTTGATCTACTCAGCCCAAAATTGATATGTATCGTAGTTTATTGCACAAATTCATCACGTTATAAAGTTTTTTTTTAACTGAATACTTAAAAGCGAATACGTCACATTTAACTATCCGGCCACAGCTAGCATCATGTACGTTTCGCGTTAAATTAAAAGGGTTAATTTAAATCACTTTGCGATTTGATATAATTTTTAGTTCTAGAGCCATCTAGCGGCGATAATGAGTAACGCGTTTGTCGCTATTATTGATTTAGTTTTGATTGCGCCTGAAGGTCGACCGTAAGGTGGTTTCCGTTTACAGCTCATCTTGTCGAGGGGCATTTTGGCGACGCTATACTCGCGGTGCTCGTTAACCATGGTGCAGACTGTCCGCTTCTTTTGCATCATCTCGTCGTCCCTGTCTCTGAGACCGGAGAGCCACGCTTCATACCACGCCAATTCACAGTCGCAAATCAATGGATTATCTAAAACCAACCGGATATTTTGACTTAGATTATTGCATATACTTACCTTGCCACAAATTATGTATTTTGTATTCGACACGTTTAATGTTTAATTATTTTTTGATTAGTTAATAACAGATCAAATGCGTATTACTTAGGATTTAGAATATACTAATGTTATGGTATTCAAACTATTAGTTTATCCGTTGGGTTGTTAATTAAAATTAATACGCAATTACCCATAATATCCACAACTCGTAAAGTATCCAATATCGGCTCCATTATCTCCTCGGGAATATGTTGCAATTTGTTGTTTTGTAGATTGAGAGTCTCCAGAGAGTTGAGATTATCGAAGCCCATCGTAGGAAGTTGATGAATCCTGTTCACAAACAAATTAGATGATGTATTGATATTATTATTTTTACTTGCTTAAACTTAACTTAACTTTATATAAGAATATGATGTCATAGAACTGTGTTATGCCTACACCTACTTGTGTAATTTTATTTTAATTAGCAATATTACAATTATCTAAAAATCTTGCCTTTCGCGCCGCAGGTCGTGGGTTCGATTCCCACCCAAGACAAACATTTGCGCGCATGAACATGTTTATTTGTCTTGAGTCTGGATGTAAAGACCACCAGAGGACGGGCAGCAGCGTCCTTTTCTTAGTACGTACGGTAGCTTGGCGATTATGACACTTTTCCCCCCAATTATACGATCAATGGAGGAGGCCTATGTATAGCAGTGGACGATCATAGGCTGAGGTGGTGGTGGTAGTACTGGGATCCAATTCTAGTCCTCCTCACCTTCACACCCTTTTCTAATACGGTGAGGATTGAAAAGGGAAGTGGATTTGTTGGGAGGGGGAATGGATAGGAAAGGAGATTTATCCTCTCCTCTGTCTTAAAGATAAGCACACCTGCAACTCATGAGCTTGTTGCAGGTGATTATTGTTAGCGGTAATTTTACGTTAAGCTTGCTCGCTTGCCATCTTTTTCAATAAAAAAAAATGTAATACATTTCTCAAGATAAATTAATACGTTACGAAAGAATGATTCATCGTCACGCTTATAATTAAAAGTTAAAACACGTACAATGTATATTAAAAAGCCAACATGGAGTTATTTCAATTAAAGTTAACCATTCCCACATCTGTTTCATGGATCGTAAAATTATCACGAACTTTATGTTAATACATTAAATGCGTATAAACTCAAAGTTTAATTATTAATGTAAGTGGTTTTTAAAAAAACTTCAGTAGTGTTTTTAAATATTTTTAAACATTTGTTTAAAACTAAATATTATTATCAGACTCTAAAAATATGTTAACAATTAATCTTTTATATCGTAGTGTAAAACTATATTAACATATTTTCATCATATTACTCTTATTATAGATTACTCTTTTACACGTAAAATTCCTTAAGAAAGCAAACAAAATATTCAGTTTAATTGGGATGTCTTATTATAAGCAGAAAAAAATACTTTGGATAATAATTTCAAAAGCTTTCTGGTTAATATCCGGCTCAAAGGACCGGATTTGGTTTAGAAATAAAACCGACATGTTCACACACATGCGAATAATCAGACAGTCGTTATGTGTGATTATAAAATGTATGTTGTGTTAAAGCTTTGTAAAAGACTACAATTAGTCTACGGTTAAAGATCTTAAAATTAACTTACATATTCTTTTGTAAATTGAGGAAAGTTATGGAGTCCCCGTAACCAGTGAATGCGTCCTCGCTAATATATGTAATGTTATTTGAACGCAGGTCCAAATGCCGCAGTCGATGTAAAGGACGTAATGCTTCCGAAGGAATGTCATGGAGACGATTATCTCCAAGACGCAGGTATTGCAGATTTTCTGTAAAATGTTGATTAAGATTAATAAAGATTTTAATAGCAAATAATATTTTGTTAAAAAAAATTAAGAATAAAATTCGTACTATATTCGTTCATTCATTCGTGTGTATTCATTTTTCATACAATTATGTACAATGTATATTTAAATCGTATTACACTGACTATATTTTTATGTTTTTATAAACAAAAACCTAATATAAAAAATGATTTTTGTAATAAAAACACACTAATTAGTGTATTTCAATTTGAACTTACCTTCAAGACCGGCGAATGCTTTTTCATCAACCCTCTGTATTTGATTTCCTTCTAGTTCCAGGGAGTTCAGGAATGTTAAGTGAGAGAATACCTGAGCTGGTACTTCTCTTAGCTGATTATGAGCCAAACCTAAGGAATCTAAATTACGTAACCCTATAAATAGAAATGTATGATTAATTTCTTGCCCGTTTTAAATTATTATCAAAAAAATAAGAGTAAGAGAAAGAAGAAAGAGGAATAAGGAGTATAACCAAATACATTTATGTTAATTTGAAAGTATCATTCTACTATACCCTTTAGGAACACGAAGCGTAATTGCTGAGAACACACACCATTAGTTACGTAAAAAAAATACAAACCTGCAAAATCACCTTCTGAGATTGAAGTAATCCGGTTTTCTTGCATCTCGAGCTTTTTCAAATTCTCCAGTAAAGCTAATGCCTTTTGTGGAACTGCTGTCAATTCGTTACCGCCAATATTCAATCGTTTAAGCTTCCTGTGGTGCAAATAGAAAAATATTAGATTTTTAAATCAGTAAACAATCAAACCTTATAAATAGGTACAAAAGGAACAAAGGCGAAATAAATTGAACTCTGAGGTGACTGATTCTATCGAGTCCAATTCAATTTGCCGCAACGTAGACAGTTAAAGTACTTACTTTTCCAGGCCTTTAAAAGCTTCGGCGTCTACCACTGATATTCTGTTTTCATATAGAGTTAATATCTCTAATGTATCAAGGCCAATAAAAGCTCTATTATGTACCGCAGTTACCTAGACAAAATGGACACAATAAATATTAAAATAATGCAGTATGCCATTATATGATCGGAGACTTAGCTTATTAGCGATAAAAAGCATTATTTGTATGTGTGATATTTGATAAGCGTTATTAATAATCACGTTTGACTATAAAATAGGCTATATGATCACATTATTAACAATTTCAACTCGAAGTAATGTAGCTAAGAAAGCTTTGAGTTGAGCTATTAATAATGTTATTTTATCATTTCACAACAACAATATTAAAAACGCATAAAACCTTATCATTGAATTACCAAAAGAGAAGCAGCACACAAAACATAAAGTGGGTCACAGACAGGGTAAATATATGTACATAAATACATATTCAAATTCCTTCAACCAACTTCGTGACTGGGTAACATTAGTCACATAGAAATTTGTTCTGATTTTTACTGCGTTATGATGTAATGTACTTAAATTGCAGTCTGCCAAGAGCTAGTCCATAAAAAGTAAGCTGTGACTTATTATATTATATTTTTGACCAATTACAACTTGAAATGATTTAAGTAAATATTTTCTAGTCGGTTTCAACTATCTCACATTGAAATATATTTACAACTTGGGGTTTAGTAAACTATATAGATACCGAGAAACTATAATTAAGACTACTATCATGGAATTGTGTGTATAAAGAAGTAACGTACCTTATTATGATTCATATTGAGTATCAGTAAATGATTGAGATGCGTAAATGATGATGTCGGTATAGTTGCCAGGCTGTTCTGAGAGACGTCGAGTTGGGTCAACTTGTTGCCTGTAAATTATAACCATAATGGACCCAAGACCTCAAAAGAATACCGAGGTGTAGACGGAATATCTACAGTATTTTCGTCCCCTGCTGCATATGCTTAGATTTTGCGTATGTTGCATATTTGTGAACAGCAGTACTTAAAATCAGATGAACACCTTAACACAAAAAATTTGATTGTGAAATATCGAAGTTAGGTTTAAGTGGATAAAGTTAAAGTTAACGACTTAAATGAATATAAATAAAATACTTTTACCTAATATGCCAACAAATACAAATCGAAAAGTGCTACTATTTAATATTATACTTTTATCATTTGTGTAAAGTAAATACAGATTTCCACTAGCACAGTTTAAAACTAAAGATTTCTGAAGCAATTGAAGTTTGCAAATCATATTAAAATTAATAAAAACTTTTGAAAAACGTAAGTGATTTCCAATTAGTAACGATTTAATTTATTTGTATATTTAATTATATGTATATTTGATTTTTATATTTAATTTATTTAATGACGGCAGAAAGTCGCTGGATGCGATAATGTGGCAGGCATTGGGGTAGGCATATGTCCAACAGTGGTCTGATATGGGCTGATGATAATGATGATGATTTTTTTTAATAATCAAAAATATTTGACAAATTAGTTTGATTAAATTAATTTGATATAAATATTTACCAATAGAGCTGAGCGAAGAATCCTCAATAACAGCGAGACTACTGTTGTGCACCGTGAGGTGACGAATGTCGAGTCCCAGGAAAATGTACGACGGAAGCTTCGCTAAGTTGTTGTGCCGGAGTTTCAGGTAGAATATTATCATCGGCTTTGATCGTAGCGTGTTCATTGCCTGGAAATAAAATAAAGTTGAGAATCTTTGCTACAAAAGTGTGATAAATATTTACTGTGGTCGACGACAATGGACAGATATTTGATTTTATATACACACGTATCGCTTAAAGTGAAATATTTACTGTAAACGTTATTTAGAACAAAGAAAGAAAAAAAAAACAGAACGAATGAAATTGACGAAAGAAAATTACTATAGGTTATGTATGTATATGCGTATGAAACCATATCATTGTGACCTCCAGTTTTGTTTTTTTTTACCACGATTTTTTCCTCGGGTTTACTTTACTTTTGCATGATTTAATTTTTTTGCACATAGTTTAGTTATTTTCCTCTACTTCTTTTCTTTGTTAATTCTTTTCTTTTTCTTCTTTTGTATTTGCATTTCTAGTTTACAATATTAATGTACATACATTGTTTATTTTCTTTTTTACAACATTTACGCTTGTTTCTTACTTAAAGTCTATTGCAATGCCATTTTTACTTTAAATTAACTATGCATTTGGTAAGATTTCACGTTTTATTTCTATTTATAACCTTCAAGGTCAACGTGACCTCTGGAAGTCTAAATGGTTGGGCTGATTTTGAGGAGTAAGATAATCGATCGGATAAGATATTCGATTCGTATTCATCCTCGGAGTTTGGTCAAAAATTAGTCAAGTTTCTTTATTTTCAAATGAATATTTGAAAATAAATTGCTTGTTTAAACAAGCAGATATTTCAAAGAAAAAATCGCAACAAATATCTTAATCTTAAGTAACACAAAAATAAGTTACCTATAACTTTTTGACAGTTTGCGGGAAACTATTTAAATAGATAAATTTAAGACAAAATATAAAATCAAGTCGTTGGAGTCGTTTTCGAAACAGACGAAACAAATATATACAAGAATTGTTCGTTTAGCATCCATTACCTTTTGTATGTGCTGTTGTTCGGTGAACTCGCAGAGTATGTCGAGGCCGTTCTTTTTAACGGTGCAGCTGCAGGGCGTGATGGTATTGGAGGCGGGGCATTGCTGCGTGCCCTGAGGCACCACTGGCCGCGCGCACGCCAACACGCACCACACCGCGAGCCAACGCACCAACATCGCGGACAATCTCCTGTGTAACATAAGTTCATGGTAATTATACAGAGAAGTTTAGCAGTGGAACTCGACGACAGCCCTTCCATAAATGAGCCGGGTCGACCGTCGAATTACCGTTACCTCACAGAAGACGAGCGTTTTCTTTTACGTGATGAACAAGGCGCCCAAACCCACTTCCCATTTATTCTATTGTTTTCCCCTTATCTATTACTATCCTTATCCATTATGAAAACCGGCAAGATATCTAGAAATAATCTAGTTGTGAAATCCATTGGTGTCTTTTCACATTAGGTGAAATGCTAGCTGCCACTAACGAGATATGTTTTTTTATCATAATATAATCTTTTATTTGTGGTTTTTAAATATCGTCATATGCTACTTCAAAGAAGCAGGCAAAATGCATTGATGATAAAGAGTTCCTATTAGAAACAGAAAGGTAAAAAAAGAAAAAAAGTGTCGATGAAAAGAAAAAGAAGCGAAAAAACATGCAATGAACTACTTACTTTTGCTACTTATAAACGACTGCGGCCTCTTTGGACGAGGTATCGGTAGAAATCCAACAGTTTTGAATACTAGATCATGTCAGAGCCGCTTATCGAGATTCCTGTTAAGGAAAATTGAAAATTTAAAGAAAAGAATAATGACGAAAAAAAGATGGGTGTTATGGAGATAAAAAGAAGGGTACAATCTCTTGTTTTATTATTATAAGCCGTTGATTAGACAAGTTTCAAGGCTCCCTAACATCCTGCAGTGCGAATTGTAATGCGTCAAAATAACGAACTAAGGGGCTGTCTAAAGAGAGCCGCTGGGACCAATTTAAGAGCTTGGCCGTTCGTTTCGCTCCATTGATGCAGATCTTAATTTTATATTAGTGCCAATAATGTAAATTACAAGAATTCCGTCTTATATTTTACCGTGAATATAATATGTAACGATGAATATAATATATAATATGTAATGCGAAGATAAAGGTTAACCCTGTTATAATATTAAAACAATATTGTAACGTTTTTGTAACAAAAACAAAACCGACATCAAATTTATAAAATTCTTCCCTTTTTTAAGGATAAGAAACATAAAAAAGCTTCATTTAAAATTAGTGGTGGGCGTTTAAATAAAAAGCACTTATAATAGCAAATAAGCAAACTTAAAAACATAAGCCAGTTTCAATAGTCGTTGTAGGTTCCAATGTATCAATCACTAGCACGATTGGTAATGCAACCTCATTGCATGACATAAGAACTCACGAAAAATACACACAAAGACCTCACGAAAAAAAAAAATATACATAACACAATCGATAATTTTTAAGTACGCTTAATATGAAGCATTCACTAATGAAAAAAAATATTTACTATGATTTGTCCAAAAACGCATTTTGTCTTTTAAAGCCATATTTATTTTTATCTAGTAACACTTTTATCAAAAAAAAAAATAGAAAAAGCAACCAAAATTTAAAGCAGTTTTTCGCAACTCTATTTACAATATCGGTTGACATGGTAATGATAATAACAACTTTCTGACACATGATATCTTTTATCGAAATTAAAGATTTTTTAATTAGTTCATAAATGTTGAAGTCTATTGAAGGTAACAAACATACAAAAAAAATACAACTGAATTGAAAATCTCCTCCTCATTACAAAAAAACTTTACTAATATTAATATTTTTGGTTTTATGTATGTAGTTTGCCACCCGTCAGCTTTTAATACCTTTATAATTTAAAAAAAAAACTAGGTCCTCACGTCTTTCAATTTATTGGTGCAAAGAGAGATAATGTTTATTTGTCTCTCATTGATTTTGTTAGGTTTTAAGTATGATATGGTGAATGAATGGTGGTGTATGTGAAACTTATGACGTCAAATTATGTTTTATTTCGTCATCTTTGTTACGACACAAAGCTGCCTCTAAGGTATTTATACCTTTCAATATACGAGTGTTATACATTCGTAACCACAATTACACATTTCGAAGAAAATTATTTAATCTGTAGAGCTTATTGGTTTAGAAAAGAAATCAAAAACAGGAAGCGATTTCCTCTCTTTGGGGAAATTTAAAATAACCGAATGATTCGATTATTATTTACGTGAATCAAGGGCTCGGAAGCCCATTGAATGCCTGCGCCTGAATTTATTTACGTGGAAATTACTTTCAAGTTCTCAAAGCAGTTTTATGTGTCTTTGAACAAAGAAAATTAATAATATGTTTTCTTGAGTAGATGTTTTAAAATCGACTGTTTAGTACATCATAGTATTGTAAGGAATTTAACTTAAATAGTTGACATATGTGGTATATATATATATATATATATATAT
>DWLR01003210.1:0-13896 GCA_018246295.1 Papilio alexanor hazarajatica | reverse complement strand
TCACAGGACACGGTTTCAAATTGGAAAGAGTCTTGAATATATATTTTGCTATCGATATTTAATATTAATGAAAAAATTACGCATAAATTTTATTAAATAACTTTGAAAAAACTATGTAGCGATTTTTATTGATGCATGAATGGGCGTCTTGCCTCAGAAATGTAAAACGGAATACCGATATGAAGTACTCATATGTCTCGAGACCAATGGTTTAAGTAGTCAGTAACACAAATACTAACGTAACGCTTATTTCAGTTTTTTAGTCAGATTTTGTTTTTGTGGACCACAATTAATAGTACTTATATAAAGGTCCCATATTAAATTTAATTATCTTATGTAAATCGCATATAGGCAATTACCGTTAATGCAAATCTCTATGCAAATATTCAACACGTTATTGAATCGAATATTGGAAAAGCTCGATACGTTAGCTCGAGTTCCTCGTTAGTTAGCTAGTGCTTATTGTGAACATCTTCGATCCTGGAGTTGTTAAACTCTTACGCTTACTTACTGTCTCTTGTATCCTCAAACTAACGATGGTCATATGTTGGCTTAAACACTGTTAAACAAAAAACCATTTTACATGGATCTCCAACATTTGTAACGTAGTCCAACATTGGTTTCGGGTTGCAGTTTCTATTTGTATATACGTTACTAGTTATGTAGGCCGGTTTCTTGTTGTGTGTGTGCTGGATGTGGGCGGTATGCGATTGATTTTTGCAATCTTTAGACCATATTATTTAGTTTATTTTTTTATTCGATTGAGACATATAGGTATATTAATAGATACTTAAATAATCTGCAATTCTTTGAATTAAAAACATTGTCAGCTCGGATAAGTTAAGCTTAGCTACAAATCCATATGCAGCAGGAAATTAAACCGCGTCTCGGCTACCGGTCACCGCCGCAGAACATGCCTAATTACACTTACTTATGACTTGAAGACCTGCATAAATACACGACTTAAGTGTCACCTTCCAACTCTGTGGCTAATTAACATGAAAAACAAATATCGAAGCAGCGAAGATTCAATCGTTATAAATGTAACTCGGGTCGAACCAGCACAGAGATCCTATTAAAAAGGATCTTATATGCAATTATCGAAGGAAATGTAGAGTTAATTTAAATTTTATTGCACCGGTCTACGTTACTGTAATCTCTTGTAACCGATAATTTGTTTATGCCTCTAATTGATTCGCTTTTTATCACGTCGATGTCTACCCGAATTGCTCCACATAGCTATCCCGCAAGGACCCGCAAGGAGATTTCCCAATATACAATATTACGTTGGAAGAATTTATAACCTAAATTATTCTTAATCAGTATGATTCCCAGTTTATATAACATTAATTTAAATATAATTGGTGATCACAAATTATAATACACACGTAGCTAATTTATTTTCTAATTTAGTTACAATGTCACCACATAAAGTCGAACGATACAGCCGATTAGTATCAACTACAAATCGAAAATAGAATAGGAGAGTTAATAGAAGAAAAGCAAGATCTGCTCGCGCAAACCTATTTCATGTCACAGAATCAAAATAGAAAACAATCGCGTGTGAATCCAGTAGTTAATAGAACGGCGGGAGGCTGAATGACGTGAGGAGGATTCTCGCAGGGCCGCTGTCCACACTTTAATTTCCTGGTGACGCCGCTCGCCGATTGTTCGTGTCTGCGCGCACCTCGCCGAGACACGCCGCACGGGCTCATCTTACGCTGGTCGCTTTCTCAATTCATCTGCCAGTTTGAAAGTCGATTGTCAAAGAAAATTTAACTAGTTGTCATCATAATGCAAGAAAGTTTAATGGTAGAGTTTACTAGTTTGTATTTAACATGCATATTTGATTTATGCCCGACTGATAGGGTTTTTTTTTTTCTCGAGTATGTATGTCTGTACCATTATGACCGTCTGTAATCTAAACGGTTTGACCGATTTTGAAGATTGACGTGTCATTAGATTCTTATGAGATATATGAATCCCGGAGTGTCATATAGTGACATAATTATCATATGTCAAAATAAATATCGGTCTATTGCACTTATCTAGTGAAATCCTGTTTTTTTCTTTTTAATATTATTATAATTAAATTCGAATATCTGAACATTCAGAACTTTTTTAAATGACTGCGATAGAACAATATTATACCTCCTCTACAACATAAAAGATAGTTTATTTAAAAAAATATTTAACAGTGGTAGTCTCAAAAATAACATTAATTGCACGAATGGCCCGCTCGACCGGTGAAATACCACGACCTCACAGAAGACAGGTGGAAAGTAAAAGTTTTCTGCGTTTCGTCTGATGAGTGAGGTGCCGGAGGCCTAATTTTATTTATGTCCTCTTCGCTTCCCACCTTTTTCTAATAAGGAAAGGATGGGAAAGGAAAGAGGATTTGAAGGGGAGGGGGAAGGATAGGAGAAGGAAATGTCCATTTTCTGTCTATTCTCTTCTGCGTATTAATAATATATTGGTAATCAACGCATCTGTAACTTGCAAATGCTTGTTTCACCTAAGTGGCCGCTTGCTCGTTTGCCACCTGCTTGTATAAAAAAAAACAAAAATAAAACATATTCGAGAGAATCACACGATTGCCACAGATAAGTAAAAGTGTGTAAACATATCTTCGCAACAGTTTGAATGACTAGCGAAATCACTGGGCGAATACCTATTGTGTTACGTCTTAGTGTAAACTTCCCTACGCAAGTTAATATTGAAAATGTGGTCATTAGGAATCAATTTTCACATAATATGTACATATTATATGTATGTCTGGTGCAGAGTTATGAATGCATTGGTCAATATTTCTTTATAAATTAATTTGCAAAATACTTAAGCATTAAACTAGTACATTTAAATTTTCTTCAAAAGTTGAAATATAAAAGTGATTATTGGGTACTTGAGTTGGTGCGAATGGTTTGAAATTCCTTCGTTCTTTGGAAAATTGGTGAAAAAGAAGTCGTTTAAAGGTTATCCGGTAATTTTTCTAATTTGCTTTAATTTTTGGTGTAAATTTAACAGCTTATCTACATATATTACCAATAAGAAAAGTGGCTTTAACAAATGTAAACGGATAAACGGTATAAATTAATTGTCGCATAGATTTATTTAGATAGTTCGTTTAGCGTGTGGCAAATCACTGAATCTAGCGCGTGCTAGCCCAGGCTTGCCAATTAGAAACTCGCCACGCCGCCCGCTAATGGTCCATTAACACTCGCTTACACCCGCCAACCATCGCAGCGCCATCTATTGCCCACTTACGACAATAATCTGCCGTGCGCTTACCTTTTACCTTCCGAGCATTAATGTATGTGCGTACAGAAAGTCTAAACTTGTCTTTAATTGTTAAGGTTAGGTTTAAAAACATATGCGAGAACAAAAATATTATAGTATTTAGATACTCCAACAAAAAAAAATTAAGAAAAGCCTAATAAAAGTACGGAAAAAAGAAGATTTTAGTTATTCTTCATAAGTACTGGACAACGACTTAAAAATTGTTACATAAATAGATTTCAATTTATCAACATAATATACATTGCTATTATAATAGTTGGTACATAAATATCTTGGTTTGAACGTCGCAAGGCACCGTTATATAATATGTCTAATCATCTCTCAGACAAGGAAACGTTCCGAAACGAATGAGCAAGGAAATCTCGGCAGCGCCGGTCTAGGTCTTTTAAGGCACGCGAGGCGATGTCCGCGATCGGAGAAACGTTTCGCGTTAATTAATTGGGCATTTTCACACGTCAACGGGCCGATCTCGCCAAATAGATCGGCGCTTGTGGTCCTTAATTAGCTATATCTGCGAGGCCGATCGCAGCGCCCTGCGCCCTGTCTACACCGTGGCCGCCACGCCAATTTGGTACCGCACTCCGCCACGGACCACTGCGCAGATAGCGACTAGAATGCTAGCCAATAACCTCATTATGAAATAAGGCTACAAAACAAGCTTTGTATAGCTTGTAAAAGTATTTTACTTTAGTTTTTTTATGGTGATAAAGCTAAGTATTGTTAACAAGCAGGAATGATACATGGCTATCGTTGCATATTAACACTTACAACTCTCAGAAGTTTTTGTAAGAAAGGTGGAAGAAAAGTAAGTAACAAATATTACTTGTCAATTCCAATAACAAAAAAAAAAACCACATGCGTTCACGATATCTTTTGACACTATTATGATAGTATAATAAAGAAAGCTTTTTATATTTCATGCTACTAAAAGTAATGTAAAATTTAATTCGATATCGATATTGTAAGAAAAGTGAATTGTATTGTATTTCATGACAAACGTCAATCCTTCGAGTGAAAAGAAAGCTGTGGTGAGCGGTCGCACGTGACACGTGTCGACTCTCTGTGTGCTGTGCCGATGTGTCGGCGGCCGGCCGGGATTGATATACGTCGGGAAACAATTACCTTTTTGTCCGACGATGAGATACACCGCTGATTACAATAAATGATCATTGACTTTTTTAATTATGCCGCCCATTCAAGTGTTCATCATGCCCGCTAATAGTTGCCAGTCAGTATATTTAATAAAGCCGTGTCTCGGGTACGCTTGTAGCGAAGCTTGCGGAATTTATATTATAATCCCGCCCGTTAAAATTTTAGTATTTTTCAATATCAACGTCGCGTCTCGCCGGTTGTCGTTTAATGAAACGTAAGCTATGTCGATTGCAGTTCGCGAGCCGCGCCACAAAAACTTAAACTATTAAGCGAATGTACGTATTTTAATCAGTTGTTGTGTATAAGTGCTCGTCGGCAAGCCGTAACCTGTTTTTGCTTGTCGTATGAGCGCGCGTCGCATTCCTTCATAAGCGAGGGATGTGCGCCGCCGCGGGCCGCCGCGGGCCCCGCACCGCACGGTAAGGCACAGGGGGCATCGGCCGCGTCGTGAGAAACGTATGTTACCCGTCTCTAATTACGCTTTATGCGATATCGCCATTTAATTAGCAACGAGTTTCCCATTCCAAAGCATTAATTAATATTTTGATCGTTGCTCCTTTGTATTTAACTCTGCTTTTTTTTGCACGCTCGAGACTCCGACCACCCTTGTCGGGCTATTGTTTTCGCACTGCTACAGTTTTCAAAATGACATTCCGCGTAGCATTATTAATTACCGATATTTATTCAAATATCAACTTGTTTGGATTGTAAATATTAGTTGTTTTTACTACAACTGAAATCAACAAATGGTTTTGATATTTGAATTACTAACCGATATTCATCGAGCATATTACGTTATATATAAGATTGTATACGTTCAAGTCCACAGTAACATATATTATAGAGATCTCATGTTTTCAGATGTCGGGTGCGGAAATGACATCTATGTCAATGACATTATGCGTTTAACTCCACATTGACGGTTAAAAGTGCACGTCGATTATTCATCGACTCGATAAGGTACGATACGATTAATTCAATGAGCACGTAATTGTATCGGCAGATTATTAATCGCGCCACGTACGATCTGACATATTGCGACAGCTGATTGCCAAGTCATGGCATTTCACGTTACATCTTTGTCACACGGCACCTGTGAGGCAGCGCACAGAGGGTTAATAATTCAATTTTATGCTCTGTTACAGTCGTAGTAACGTAGTAACTATTAGTAATCACGTATGACATAGTTGCCATAGCATTACCCGCTTGGGGACTGTCATTAAAAAAGCATCGCATGTGAATCGCATACGAACTTAACGCCACAGTTAAACTGCTTCGCATTTTTAATAACTTCATTTTCTTTAGAATTCTTTCAACCAATAAACATTTCTTACATATCTTCACTTATCTGTTGACGATTGTCATTTTTTGTAAATCATTCTTGACAGTATAAGCGTTATCATCGCGTGGTCGGCGGTTAGCGCATCGCCGCGCGATCGCTGCGGTAAGGCGCTGTCGGGTGGTCTAAATCGAAATGCTACTTCAATACGTATACATCGGGCTAAGACCAACTGATTTACCATTTCCAAACGATAAACACGTGTGTACGTACAACGTAAATGCGGCTCCAATACGTCCTCGAAGGTGACGTACTGTAGGACTTCTGTGTTAACATGCACTTAAATATACCAGGAACCTTCATACACTGCAACGATAGCAAGACGTAAGCAACTAATCAATTAATTCTGTTAGTTAACGTGAAACTGGGTACTAAAGGAAGATTAGAAAATGATTTATAGCTTGATATTGTTAGTGAACAATGTATTGACCAGTCATAGGTTTACGTAACAGGATTAATTTTCCGTAAATTTTATATAAACATGTACTAGTATTTTTGTTCACTGTTATCCAATGATATACTAAAATAATAAAAAATCCCACTACCTTCTGGGACGTACTCATTTGGTCAGATCCTGTGCCGGTACCAATAGTGGTTAACGTTTCGAAATGCTAATTCAGTTTGTCATAGCTAGCGAAGACATACTGAATTAGCATTGCGATATATGCTGCCGAGTGAACCTAATGATTGATAACCATTTAATGAGCATATTTTTCACAAATACTACAAAAATGACCGTAAAGTCTACATTCTTTAAGATATAAAATATAAGATAAGGGAAATAAATTTTATAAATCTTTGTTATTTGATAATGATATACTAAATAAGTTATGTGTGAAAAACAAAATTGGTGGTGCATTTGATCAGCAGCAGATCTATACTATGCACAGATTGGAATACATGTGGTGTTGAAAAAATCAATATGTAACATTAGCAGTTGAACTTCGAGCGCAGGCTGCAGCAGAACCCCCAACTTCTGGCAGAATCAATCCAATCAATTCATTTAAAATTTGGTGTATTTTGAGCTATTTTATAATGTCATATTAAATATCTTATATAAGTATATATTTCCAAGGAGGGTTGGCGTCAGGCAGGCGGCCAGCCGTAAAACGATAGCCAAAACCAGTTGCAGTATGGACTACACTAGAGTCCAGGATACATGGAAGAGTAGTACATACTGTGCCGACCCTACGCAAGTAGGAAAAGGGCAGGGAGATGATGATAAGGGAAATAGGCCGGGCTTAGCTTAAGAAAACTTAAATGTAAATAAATACTGCATATATTAGTGCGTGCGTATGTTTTAGTCTCGTTCAATATACATAATTTGAATCGATTAAGTTTCTTGTTCCCATTACTTCATATGTTTAAGGTCCGAAAGCGTGAGAACTGCCCTCTAACGAAACTAATTACATAGAATGCGGCCAGGGTCTTCAGTTAATTAGAACCGGAGAGGTTCAACCCTCTAAATTAATAGGCACTCGAGCCGTCGACCCGCGCGGCGCGATGTTTTGTTTCAATTGTTTAATTCTTGATGAAACATGAGTACGTATTGCATTAAGATTATTTAATTACGTTTTTAATTAAATTCAAACAAAATAATCTTCGACGACCTTCATACCCCAAGAGTCTAAAGCTGTAGATTCCTGATTCAATTCCAGATCAAAGCAGAATTATTCAATGTTTTTATTAAAAAAAAAATGTTTGTGTTTAGGTCTGGCTGGATACTGGTTATCGACATGCTTACTGTTTGTGACATCTGAAAAGTTTTAATAATGATAAAACGATAATCATATATGATTAAACCAATAAATTTAAATGATTCGGTAGGGTTTTTATTTCATTTTATAGGAAAAATACTATTAAATATTTCCCCACTAATTTTTCCACAGTTTTCTGATGGCATGCTTATCATTTTTTTAGAAAATTGGACAATTTGTAGTTAATGAAAATAGCTAGTTTTGTATCCAACACTAGCTGTTTCCACGCCATTAATGTAAAGGATCTACTTTTATCTATATTGAGTTTAACACCCGCACCCATAATCCAGAGCAGTAGGCAAAGATTACAGATTTCTATTTTGCGCTATAAAAATAAAAATTGAGGATATCCGAAGAAGATAAACTCTAAGACGAATACATAAGTGTTGACATTAACATTTATCTATATGAAAGATGTTGTGAATGTCGTCGAAATTGCTGTTTTCGAGCAAGTATTAGGTACTAAAATAATCGTTTTTTTCATCCTATTTTTGCAGATTATCAAAGTGGAATACTTAGATGATTAATTAATCATAATTATAATAGTAAAGGACATTATTCACACACGGCCATCTGATCCCAAACTAACTTGTGCTATGGAAACCAGATAACTGATATACTACATATATTAATATTTTTCTTTTGTAAATACATACGTATTAAGATAGTTACACCCAGACACAAAACATACAGACATGTTCATGCACACAAATATTTGTCCTGGGTGGAAATCGAACCCACGACCTGCAGCGTAAAAGGCAAGTATCTTACCACTGCGCCAATCGGTCAGCGGATAATGACTTTATACACGTGATAAGTATATTTTATAAGTAATTGTAAAACAAAATATGAAGTTACTAAAATAGAATTTTAGAATTTTTAATTTTAGAATTTTAGAAAAAGGAAAATTAAAAATTCTTAATGCTAATGCGTATTATACAAGTTGTATTTGAGAGTTAATTATACTTAATGTTATTATTTATGGGTGTTACAACAATTTAATTATTCACTAATAAAACAATGAACAAGAATACGGAGCATATTTAGGTATATGTTTAAAGTTAAATTACTGTACATTATATGAGTAATTAACCCTCAGATTAATACTTGTTTAATTCATAACAATGTCAAAATTTTATAATAAAACAGCCTATCTGAATCAAATAACAATAATAGTAAATCTGTGGTTTCATTTCAAACATTAGTAAACCACAGATTTACTATTTTTGTTATTTGATCGCTTGCTCTAGAAGTGATCTTCTAGAGCAAGCGCTCTTTTAAATGAACGACAAAGGGACGACTTTCAAAGAAAGAATGTCAAGTTGAAATGGACATTATTACATATGTAACGACGTATGTAACGACTGTGTAACGATAATAAAGTAACAAGCAGTTACAAGCCCAACGTTCGTATCAAACTGTACCGTTCGTACCCTTTTTAGTACTTAGTACCAAATGTAAAAACTAAAAAGCTAACAAAACTAAAAACCTCTTAAAAGCATTGTGTGTTTTGAGATTTTTTATACGGCTTTGGTCCGTACTCGGTGTTTGACAATAAGATCATCGTTAATAGATATTGCTGTCCTGCTTCTTCCAACATAGTAGTTTCAAAAGAGTATACTTCATACTGTCATTATTTTATCAGTAAAGACAATACTGAGACAGTGCATTCCGACACTAACACTATTTCTGTGAAGCGAGATTATTCACCTCAGTGCAAATAAGGATGCAATAGAAACTAAATAAAGTTTATTTACGGCGTGTCAGTGCGGAGTCGTAAATGTGAAATTGTTCCCGGCCGGGGGATAATGGCGTATTTAATGTATCTGCGGCTGGATGTCCCGTAGCACCTCACCGTGTCCGCGACCGGGACACGGCTCTTCGATTAACATAAAATGGAGGGACCTGCGTGGGCGCAGGCGGATCGACGTTCTCCCCACTTTGTTTGCTTAGAAGTTAACTCTCGAAGTTAACTCTGTACTCGAAACGATTGTATTAAGCTGTTTTTGATTTGTTTTCAACTTTTTATTGTGTTAACTATTTTAAATACTAAATTTGAATTTCATTTTACTAATAAGAATTCAAAAAGTATGTATACAGTTTCGAAAATTGTGTTTACACATGAATATAATTAATTGTTAAAACATTTTAAGCTCTAGTAGACTAAATAGAGATGATAAATCAATCGCTATCTGAATCTCACTCTTGACTTATTACGTCCTTGTGTAATCACGAGAAAAAAATCTTGAAAAATGAACCATATTCAAAATGTACATTTGAAATTTCAGAATAAAATTACACCAATATAAAGCATATAACACATTTAGTTCTTACAGGTTGACAATTAGAAATACACAGTTGTTTTGATAATCTCTTTTTAATCGTTTTTTAGGGAGAGAAACGAAAACAGATATTTGTTAGATAACAGGTTTTTTAAGCCTGATAAATTGCTCATTTCGTTGCTTGTTTTTGGTACCGCTGACATTGTGATATGATAAATGCTCGCTTATTTAACGATAAATTAATCAAAGCACCGCGGGTCAATGTCAGGCCTCTTGCGGTTTGCCTTAGCCGGGGAGACGCGAGGTCGGCACGCGGCTAATTGTTGTAGAGCGACATGTTACAACATTTGAAGATAGTATGATTTATTATGGATCTATGCGGTTTCTATATTCTTAAGTTCCTAACAATGATAGTACGCTATCATAGTATATAATTGTTAAGACTTAAATTATAACGTTTTCTTATTTATTTATTTAATTCAATAAAGTACCTGCATCTTAGTGGATGCTGGATTCGACTTTCAGCCGAGGAAAGGATTGCAATTCATATTCAAATATTTGTCTTGCGGCCTGTAAATATAATTTCGAGCTCGTAGCGACGTTAGTCTAACATACATCTACTAAGTTTCCTCTTCAATTATAAGTCGTTAATCTTCAATTATAAGTAGTGACTTATATTTGAAGATTCTATACATTTTATAGTTAAAAATTACTGTCTTATTCTGTTATCGTGTTAACGCTGAATAAAACTAAGAGAGTCAGCGGGGTTTGTTGCAGCTACATCTCAATTAACATATCCGATATAAATAGTGGCGAGCAGACGTAATAATGTACCCGACATGTCTGATCTCGAGCGCCGATGCATCGCACTGATAACATTCCAACTCGAGATCCGAACACGAAATTCTTGGCGTGGTCAAATCTGAGCCGTCCTCGAGGCACACGGCGTCTCTCCGACCGAACGTTCATACCGACGAATGCAGGGAATTTACCGATAGTTGATTGAAGCGCGTCTTCCATTGCGTTGAGTACTGCGACGTAGCCTTCAGGTCTCTCAGTCTCGCGCGTAATGTTCCGCATTTCGTTGCTTGACGACGTGGCATATCCGATGAGAGGTCTCGTCATTGGGAGATAGGATCGTGACAGAGAATTCGTCGGCCGGCTGTCGGTGGAATGCGAACGGTAATTGATTTGTCCTGCGTAATCGACGGCCTGAACGGGATTGACAGGAATAGCGAGACATGATCCTTGTAACTGGAAAGAGCACCGGAATATACTTCTCTTTAACTTTCACTTCTTTGGTTATTTAATCCTACATACATAAACTAAATTTTATTCAAAGGTTTATAAGTAAACAAGAACTTTAAATATGCCATAATATTAAACCGGCTAACAAAATTGCTATAAATTAAAAAAAATGAAACTTTAAAATTACTTTTAATTAAGGAAATGTCATAATTTGACAAAATGACAGTTGTCCATAATTAAGTATTTGAGAAGTGGAAAGGCAATTCGTCGCACGCGAACGTCCCTCAGGTCCGGTTTAGTTGATACTTGGCTCGAGAAACCAAATAAAATTAATATTCATAGCCGTTGTATTTATTGGCTTTCAATTAGTATAATCTTAATGGAGCATTAACATACGCGCGGGCGGCGAGCCGGAGCAAGGCTTACCTGGCTCGGGGCTACCACCACTAGTACATTTTAATCCGCGATAAGGAAAATACTAAAATCTTATAAAATAAATAAACACGTGTGTTTTATGAATTTGTTTTATTTTCGATTTCTATACAAATTTCGTCGAGATCTGCGAAAATCTAATTACATAGCACAAACAAATTACTAATTAATTAAAAATAATCTAGCATTTTCAATAAATTAATCGACGTCAGAATAAAAAAAAAACCTAGTAGTAGTACTTTTCAAAACATCTTATATTAAACTGATGTAAAAGTTTTCAAAACAATTTAATTACTTTAAGTGAGTAATGTAATTAATTGGGAGGTTGAGGTGGTGAACTACGTTGAGGCGCTGGCAACACTGGTCGCGGAAGGCTCGCTGCCGATGACCTCCGCCGACCGGTTCCCGCGGCTCCCTCGCCGCTCGCCCGCACCGCAACCCCACACCCCTCGCATGAGACGTTTCATTACATTATTATTATATTAAATGCTTATAAAACACATTGTAAGCATCAACCCGAGAAGTCGTACAAACAACAAAAGATAATGTATGGACTCATATTTGAGTGCCTTTCCTTTCGTACGAACGGCGATTCCTACTGGTCCTTAGCACGGGGTTGACATATTCTTAAGGTGAGGTTCAATACCAAACCCCAATGAAATCAATCACATAACATTTAATGTTCACCTTTTCTGTTCCACGTAGGTAAAAACAGACATCAGGCGTATAATACGCTAGTTTTGCACAACTGATAGGAGGGTATTGTTTTTCGCGGGTATGTATGTATGTAACGTGACCTCGTGGAGCCTAAATGTCATAGGGGTGTAGTCAGTCGGGCTTAACGATTTTTTAATTTAACTACTAGTTAATATCCGAAATATGAAAGGTAATGAGGATTCCCGAGGAGGTTTGGCGTCAGGCAGGCGACAGACCGTAAAAACTATAACCAAAACTGATTACAGTATGGACTAGAGTCCAGAATATATTGAAGAGTAGTACCTACAAACTGTGCCCTCCCTACGTAAGTGGAAAAAGGGCAGGGATACGAAAGGTAATGAGGAAACAAAGAGGACTCAGACGAAACTTTTTGCGACCCAGATACAAACATGTATAAACCAAAACACTATAAAACACTTAACCTTGTTACAAGAGTCTGACATAATCTACCTACTCTTTAAATTATTGTTCCGCTATTTTGCGACAACATAATTTAATTTACACCTTTTAAATTTAATAACTCGACGCGATTGATGGGGTGTCTGACTTGTCTCTGACAGTAAATTTGATCAAGTGTAGTTAACAGATTATATAATACAATAAATGAAGTAAAAAATGGTGTATAAAAATTACGTGATATCTAAATTTGCATAGTATATTAATCATATTATAGATCATTATGTATTTAATTATATTTTAAAAGTAAAAGTTTTTAAATAAATAAATTAGCTATCAAGAGCCAATTTATTTATTCAACATTATTTACTTAAAGTAGAAGTCTTTCTGATAAGTTGTAATGGTAAAAATTGTTAAATAAATTTTAATAAATTCATTTTCGTAGATAATATTTTGTACTGGACGAGGTCGCAAGGATAGGATCTAATTATAGACGCCTGCCGGCCCTCGACGTCGGAATAAAGCACATCACAAAATATCGCGTTACATCGCACGGCGCACTTGATCATGCCGTTGTCTGAACGGCTTTTATTTGTGCCAGAGGTTTTCTTCGCTTTTTATTATGACCGCTTTGAACCACAGCGACCGCGCCGCTTAGCGCTCGCCGCAACCCGACCTGCAGGAATATGCAACATGTTTTTTAAACTATAGGCAATAACTAAAATCAATACATGTCTTCTTACTAAAAACATAACGCTGTTGGCAGAAATTATAGATTTCTATTTGGCGCGTTTCTCGTTCGCTTCTTCTACATCCATATCTCTACGTAAAAGTATTCATCGGTTACGGATGCCCCTTATATCGCCTTTCTTTAGGATGCCACTAATTTAAACGACATAAGTTTTCCTAGGTCGTCCCAACTACCTCAGTCTACCAACAATGTCACTCACTTTTGCAACACAGATTTGCCTTGTCGCTCTCTTTATTCACCCTTTTAATATTTCTTCACGATAAAGCAACAGGAACGCTTAATGTTTTAACGTTCGTCCTAAACCAAAATTCGTTATCAACAGTTATCAAAATATCACAATTTATTTGTTAATAGCAAATATTAAACTAAAATTTGTCAAACTCTTTGGTATAACCTCATTGCTATAATTGCTCACAAAGATCATCGCTGCTAGTAAGCAGTTATAAGTATTAGGTCCTTACATATGAAATTAGCGTTTTGTCGTACTGGCCACTTTGATCTGAAATATCTCCTCTTTGGTTAAGA
>DWLR01003209.1:0-13896 GCA_018246295.1 Papilio alexanor hazarajatica | reverse complement strand
CTATTTATATGATTGTATTTAATTGTTTAATTATTATTAAATAATTTATTTTTAATTATTTAATATCGTTAGTTACAAATAGAAGTCAAGTGAAGGGGGCCCAATCGTTATAGTCGTTTGTCTTCAGTGCTCGTCCAATAGCTGCGCCCCATTTGTATCAGAGATGTTATAAATTGGCGGTTGCAACAAATATGAATTGTTGGGTCGATTTTCTATCAGCTCGTTGCTTCCACAGTCAGTGTGCTAGTCGCCCTATCGATTCCGTACATGTGATTTCACTCAATTTTTGAAACTGACGTGCCCTAACCCTCGGGAGGGAGTGATCGCATTACTCAAACCACAGATTATATTTAAGGGATTTGAATTTTATGTGCCAGTAAAAACTATTTTCGCTGTTTCGTTTTAAGTGAAACGTGTAATGTGAAGAAAAGGATCGTTTTAACTTCGTCAAGTTTTTTATATGATAAGGGGACAAACGAACAACGGGTCGCCTAATCGTAAGCGATCACCGACGCCCATGGACATCCGCAACATAAGAACAACTGCAACTGCGTTGCCAGCCAGTACGGAAAAGATACACTCTCCTCTTGAAGGACTCTAAGTCGTTTTGGTTTGGATATACAGCTGAGGACAGATTCAGATGATTGTCATAATAATGGTAATCACTAAAAGTATTTGTAAGGAAGAAATAAATAAGCGGCTCACTTGATTTTAAATAATAACTGTACGTTCATGGACTATGTATAACGTTTTTTTTATCGTTCAATACATCTAGACAAAAAGTTACTAAATATTACTTAATATTTTCTTTTCATATTAAGCAAACTTAATATGAACAAAAAAATATTTTGTCAGTAGTGACAATAATAATTTTATATAAAGAAAAAAAAACATAGAATTATTTAAGAAACAATAACAGTGAATCCTTCCGTCGTATAAAATCTTCTACTATCTCTGTTTTAACAGGCTGCTCTGTGTAAAACATTGGCCGGTCAGTATAAACACTATTGAATGGCCCTTTCGCCGCAAACGTAATATACTTCCAAATTGAAATTCTCATCTGTAGCAATGATTTTAACAAGTGATTTATTTGAATAATATTTTACTTTAATTTACAAATCACAACTATCAATATAAGCTATTATAGTATTTTGTAATGATTGTGGTAGATAGAAGTAATTTACAATTAAAATACAAATTAGGTTAATTAAACTAGGAGACACTAAGTTCTAACAGCCGAAATATTTTTTTCGAGTCTTCGGCCACTACACTCTACTCTTATTTTGTCACATAATATGTGAAAGAAATCAAATTAATGTACCTAAATTATACGTTTCAGGATATATATAGGCCGAGACATTAAGTGTTCCTTCAAAAATCACGAATACATATTTGTTTTCTTATTTTCATATTTAGAAGGGTTAGTAGACTGAAAAGTTAAATAATTTATTATTAAATTGAAAAAGTCACTCTAAACCGCTATCTAAAGCACGATAAAAACGTGTGAAGGGTCAAAACGGCGCGATACATCATAAAATTATATGAAAGTCGAGTGCAGGCCGGCTAGAGGTGAACAGGGAACGGCAAATTTATTGCGGTCTGCTTTCGATACCTATTGTTGAAGCGGTTTTATGATTTAAAAAAAAATCATGAAAATAACTCTACTTATCGCCGCCAGAGCACACTCCATTGCGTCTGTAGTGGTCAGGGGATTGACATACGAATATGAGAAGTGGATATTGAAATTTTTAAACTCGAAATATTTATTGTTGCAGAATACATTTACTCTAAATTGTCACTGAGTGTAAGGGCTTCAACGGAGTCGTTCGGTTAGAAATTTCTTTTGCGATGAGGAAAAATCTGCTCTCTTCTTGCGACGTCGTTTGAAATCAGAAGCCGTGAAATTTGTCGCGGTTGGCGACGGCAACGTGCGCCCCTACGCGGTAATGCATCCGCACGCGAAATGGATGGATGCTAGGTTCTAGTAAAAAAAAAACGATACTCAAACCCATATCATATCGATCTATATTCATATCTTTTTATTTGTTGAAACAGATGTGTGTAGAAACATATTGGGATCTGTTGCATCGTTGGCTTCTTGCCAAATGTAATAAGTGCCAGTTCAAGTGAAAATAGGCTATTTATATTCTGTAATAGAAAAGTTTAAACAACAAACGGAAACCACCAAAACAATTTGTTTGCTTGTCTTTACCTATCTCACGTGTGCAAACAGTTTAACTGTTTACCATCTTAGTAAAGGTAAGATGTAGTAGGAATTGCTATATATAATGTAGGATAACATACAAATCAATTATAATGATTAGTGAGTACTTACATATAAGACCCAATCCTTAGGGCTATGTGCGTTGGTGCCACATACGTAGAGTCGCGAGCCGTCGCCCATGGGCTGGATCACGCGCACGTGGTTGCGGCAGTCGAAGTGCTGCAAAAACAACTCTTATTACCAAATTGCAAACATTCCAGAATTTAAACAAGCACTTAACAAAAACCGACTGATTGTACCCCTATACATTCCGGGGAAAGTTACGAATCAAATGATAACTCATTCGTCAAGATCAGTCGAGTAGTTTAGGCTACAGGAGCTCACAATGGTATGGACGCATATTATGTACATACTCGCGAAAAAAACTACCCTCCTGCCAGTCGGGCAAACAGTAAAGATTTTAATACTGTATTAGTATACAAATATTTATTTACTTTAAACGTACGAAAAATATTTTTTGACACAAGAATTTTGATTGTGTTGGAGAACATAAGTGGAGTCTATAATTTATTGGACGATTTTTATTTGATAGTTTGAATTGTATGTGACAACAGATGCGGCCGGTCTTTATGATAATATATTATACATAGATAAAACAAGTAACAAGTCTTAAACGAAAAAATGTAATGATTTGATACCTGCCTGGCAAGCCGCTCCAGATTATTTCGGGTCGGTAAAAATATAGCCCTGATAGTCGAACAGAAGAGCTTTCTATGTGTGAAAATATTTTATAATTGATTTAGACCGTTTTGAGTATATTTATGGTCAGTGAATAAAATGGCAACTAAGTTGAGAGAATAAGATTTTCTACAAAACATTTTTGTTGAAAAGATTACGTGTGTATAAAATGTTAATGTACACTTAGTACGTATTGTGAAATAAACGGACGGGCAACGAAGAAATCGAATGTTCAATCGCTCGCTCGCGAATCTTTATTGGCTTAATATGTTGAAGAGGGAAAGAGATGGAGTATGTTGAGTGTGTGCGTGTCCACAGCCTGTGATTATGCAAATTTGCGTCCAACATAAATATTGAACGGGACATTAATATTCCAAGCGACAGGAATACGCGTTGTCCGTTATAGCGAATAAAGCCTCGCCAAAATGGAAGGCTTCAACTTTATTTCAGTTCATTAGTGTTGCATCTTTCACAAATAAGTCTGGATTGATTTTCAACGGCAACTTTACGCACGTGTGAACATAATTGTGCAATTAAAAGTTCGATAGTTCGATGAAATGGTAATGACTTTTGCGTTGTTGGAGGTTGTTACTGGATGTGTGGCGTGTTTTCTCGATTGTCTTTGAGATTTTAGTTTGTGTGAAATTTACTAACGACTTCTGTCTCTTGTCTAATCTGACCATATTTTTCTTTTTTTATATATTTGTTTCAAATTATAACTCATGTTTTAACACGGTTTCGGTTGTGATGTTAAATAATAAATATGTTATAGTTGATGATGTTAAATGTATTATTTAGTAAAATTGTGACAAGTGTAAGTTATGGTAAATGAAATAGAAGGTACAAAACGACGATTGTAAACGATATTTTCAAAGTCCCGGGCGAAATATATACCGTGTTTACAGATTGGCGCTCGGCGGCTGCGGTCGGCCGGTAGATTGAAACTAATTTTCTCTCCGTCACGACGAAAGCCGGCGCACGGCCATTGTGCTGATACTCTGTCAGATTTTCAAATGGACAAAATATACAAGGGGAAAGGAAATCGCTCTGTGGAATATGTTGTTAAATCGAGACGGGTTCGTTGAATTGAATAAATCGACGGTTGTATTATATGAATCGTATTAATTGTTTGTTCGAATTTAATGTGTAGTTCTGTTCACTACTTAAAAGTTCATTGATATTTGTTTAAAGATTTAACAGAGGTATTAGACATTAAAGTGCTTTCTAATAAGCCCGAATAAAAATATTATTATTTAACCTTTTAATAAGCAAACAATACACTTTCGCAAATAAAACAATATTCTTTAACTGTATACCGGGAAAGTATAATTACAAGAAAAAGGTTCTTTGTTTCTTTATAAAAACTTACATCACAGTTTCTTTGATTCGACCTCGCAGCGGTAACTTTGCGAGAGATTGTTCTAAAGTAATTATCGGATTAATATACTCGGAACGTTCGGCGATCGCGCAGACGTGAACTGTTTTGTTCAAAAACAATCAGAATTAAGCAGAAGAACAATCAAGCTCACGTCTAAGTTTCTTTTAACGGCACTTAGCCGAGAGCGCTCGCATAACTTCACTTGGAACTAATGCTTTCGATTGGTCCATTTCGTTAATTATTCGCCACTTTACGTAAGTAGATTTACGATCGGATTTTCTTTCTCGCCTTCTTTTCTACCGCGACACTTTTTCCCGGGGTTATGGATGTATTCTACCTTAATGGCACTTATTACGTATTTAAGAGCGCTAATAATTTACATCTATTAACATGCCGATATATTTCTAATGTTTTACAATTTAATTATACTTTTAAAACATCAAAGTGCTAAAACAGTCCTCTTTATCGAGAATACCTTTTCCGCAAAGAGCTCTATATTCTGTTTAAATATACGATAAAAAGAGCTCGCTTATGTGGTAAAGTTCTAGATCGGGTCGACTGTTTTACTGGTTCTTAAAATCCTAAAGTTCTGTGATTTACCTACAGATTTTTTCCTTAATATCGTCACAAAGAGCAGTGAGCTTAAAACAACAAGGCGAAAGCTGAGTCCACGGTGATCTTTCGGAAATTCGCCGACGGCGTTTTCCAGCCTTTTTCGTGTAACGACATCATGTTTAGAGAAAGGAAAACTCGCCGACAGTGAGAAAACTTTGATTATAGCTTTCACGAGTGGCCGTTCTTTCTACAATCGAGGTGATAAAGTCTGATACATGTCTTTTTTATGGCTCTCTTTGATACTAATAAAAGAAATTTACTTTTTTCTCAACGAAAGAGTTCTAGCGGGTAACATGTGGTCTGTTATTTTCCTCGATTGGCTATTGCACAAGTTAGATCTCTTATGTGTTCGTAATTGTACTATGTTTCCTCGAGGTTGAGTTATTGCGGTTAAACTGTGAAATTGTCTGAGTATAGTTTTAGTCTTTTATGTGGCCACCTCGTTGACTATCAAACAGTTTTTACTACTTACTCAAAGAGGTTACTGTACGTAACCTCCTTGCATAACACTTCCATTACGAGTTGGAAAGTTTATTCTATTACGAGTTGCAGTGTTCATATATTTCTTAATATACGCGAAGATATTGCAAACGACAGAAAAATGTAATTGGTTTACTACTGTTATGTCGATGGGATTGGTATAGACGTGAACAGGATTTTTTAATGTTTACGAAAAAACTTAATACTGAGCACCATTAACTAACACACACCACAGACTTGGTCCTCAAGAACTTTACTATTATTGTCGCCTTAATTCAGTGGACTGTATAAATCTTTTAAAGAGCTTCGTTATCTTGTACCTTGAAAGCTGTGGAATGTCTAGACACCTATGGCTTTTTGTCACTTCATTTATTTAAAAAAAAACGTAGATTAAATGGTTCACTGATGGAAACCTGAATAGTTTTAATATCACTGCTAGGCGCTTTGCTAGAATATAATAATAACCATGTTTTTAATTAAATAAAAAAATAAATAAATAAATAAAACTGCCCTTCTTATCCGAGAAAATTCAACAAACCTATTGTTTAAATTTCCTCTTATTTCTTTCCTTTCTCTTTCCTAGATGATTAAATCGAATTAAATTTTTATTGAGAAGATGAATTAGCTAGGATAACTATGGAACATTTGCATTACAATCATCTTTATAGCGATTTAAAATAATGAAGGAATGCAAAAATATTGTTATATTATTTTAAATTAGGCCAATTCACGTATATTTTTACTATAACGTTTATAATTATATTAAGATATTTTATATAAAAAATACCAAACCCTAATTCCAATGTTATGTTGACAATCAACTTTCTGATATTTAGCCCTCAAACCACTGAATTATCGCTACAAAAAAATACTGTTAAAAAAAACGAATCTTTGGTACTTCAAATAAAAAAGATAAAGTAAAATCGTTTTGTCACAGAAAGAAATAGAATCCCGCAATAAATAATAGGAAAGCACTCAAGGATAGAATCGGAAGGTCCGCAACTAATATCGAATTAGTCGAATGCGGAATAGAAGGAAAAGCAATAATCGTCGTACCGATCTCACGAGACGGAGTGTAACCGGGAAATAAAACAAATATTGCTTTTACGGCGGGATTGTAAATCAAAATTAACGGCCTTAATATAGCGAGTGGAGCTCGGCTTAGAGCTTCCCGCTATGAAATATGCTTCGCCGCCCGCCGCTCACTGTTAAAAATGGGATTAACCCTTGATGGAAATAGTGCTAGTTGCATGCAATTCTGCACGGGCGGTAAGTCTTGGACGCTGTAGCTGTGTTGCGTTTGATTTATTGTCCCACATGACAGCCTTTTATGGAGTTTTAATGGCGTAATTAAGTGCAATATTGCTTTTGTATTAATCAATGTATGATTTATGTTGGGGTTTAATTTCAGGACCAATAAGATCCAGTTTAATTTATTTTAAAAATATTAGGACATCATTTATTATATTTTATGGTCGGTTCACATCCTATTTAGTAGGTTTACCAACCAATTAACATGTTTTAAGATATTTTTTTAATGTTTAATCTTTGACGGAAGTATTCTTAATTGTCGTAAAATTATCATTTTTGGATTATATTTGCTGTAAATAATATAGAAAGCTCAAAAGTATTCCTTAAAAAAATAAAAGTTACAGTTGTTAATTAATTTTCAACATCATTTAACGTAAAATGTTATTTAACTTCTAAGCACCGAATTTTAATAAAGTTTAACTCACCTCTGATTTGCCTTTGGACACGCATTGAGCGACATTGCTGGGCTCCAAATTAATCGAATCTCTCTGTAAATGAATAATACAAATTGAAATATTTAAATTCCCTTAAAAGTGACAAGGATTCTTTGATTTAAAATTTACTAAATGTAAAAGACATAAATTAAAAAGACATTTATTATAAGCTGTTGCACTTTATTATGAAATACTAGAGCATCAATAAACAATGTTAATTTGACCGGTACTAAACAAAAGATTAATACAAACAAGCCTGAACCAAAGAAACGTACAATAAATTTTAATCACAGCACTTCATTGGCAAATTTAATAAGGTCTTAACAATGACAACTTCTAGTTATATGTGAAAGGGTGTGCAGTATACTCACATCGCAGTGGGATGAACTAATGTTGTTCATGTTGAGACGAAACAGTCGGTCCCTGGAATGAAAGACGGTACATATTATATCAATCGTAAGACCCGTGTATTTATTTGCATCCGTAATGAACTATAAAAAAGATAGACCAATTCACTCGGAACTTTAGTTTATGGTGTAAGTATGAGCGTGTAACAATGTCGCGTGGTTATTGTAATGAAATGTTTATGCTTGATCGTTTTATTACTCGAAATGTGACGGTCGCCTTGCCTTATTGTTGGATATAGCAGAGCCTGACTCATATACACTAATATAAATTTATTTCTGTTGATAAGAATCCTACGGATAGCGCCGAAGGTATATTTGTGTGTAAACTTTAATTAAAGAAGTAAAGTAACTTGATGGTTCTATTGCTGATCTACTGATATAAGAAACCTGAAGAGTTTGTTTGGACGCGCTAATCTCAGGAACTAGAAATCGGATTTGAAAAATACTTTTTACCTTTGATAGCCTAATTATTACAGCAGGTTATAAGCTATTTAATATTATGCTAACACTCTTCGTAGAAAGGAAAAGAATTAGTGTTATTATTATTTTTTTGTCTTTCTTTTGCGAGAAGGATGTAATAACGCCACGGGATTTTACAAAGTACACTAATTCTTTAGTCATCGGCGGTTAAAACCACGGGGTTTAGCTAGTTTATAGATAATTGTTAATCTAATATTATATCGAATATATTATTAGAATATTAAATATTAAAATTTCTTAGGCCTTATTTGCTAAACATTTTTTTTAGTTCAAATACATAAGTTTAAATATACGAGTAAAATATTTTGCAATACTTACATAGCGCCAACATAGAGCGCATCGCGCTTAGAGTCCATAAAGAAGGTCCTGTAGTAAAGAGGTCCGCATGTGAACTCTCGAACATGATCTGTAACAAAGGACAAGAAAATAAAATCTCTATACATATATTTTAATTGAGTCGATGCGTATTAAAAAACAGACAATGCAACATTCGCATTTTTGATATGAATAAATGGAGTATGCAATTTGAAACGTAAGTGAAAAACAAACGTTTTATTGAATTTTTTAAGTCGCGAAGTCTCTTGCTATAAAGTAAGATAATTTTTAATTAAATGCAATATGCTCATTTGTAAATATAATGATTTTAAACAGTTTTCATTTTTTTTGTCCAAGGAATCTTTGTCACGAAAAGTACAGTTACTAAAGTACAAAACAAATTGCAGTGTTCATTTTAAGAACTTATGGTATTTGTGCGAAGAATTTAAACTTTTTTTTTAGTTAACATCAAAAATCTCTCAATCAGAGCGAAAGACATCTACCGTTAATATTGTACACACTTATTGATAGTGATTTTTTTTACCGATTTTGTCGAATTTATTACGGGGAGACTGAGGTGTTTAACGTCCCATTGTCCTATTTGTTTGCGAGGTATTTTTACGGTATTCTTCAACTATAATTTTTGCAGACCGTTGGGTAGACATTGGGATGCAAACACCTCAATTTATCTGCCATCATAAGCGTTGTAAAGTCCGTAAACTTCGGGAATATAAATAATAAAATTGATTTACTTTTAAAAAAAGTAAAAATTGGACATCTATCAACAAGTATGGATATCAACAAGGTTATCTATGTATCGGCGAGTCGATCAGATTAAACGTAAGACTATCAATAAATATTTTCACTAATATATTGTACATATTGACATGGGATAAAGTAGATTTTTTGTAAGCAAGACACAGATCAAAGGGCCAGTGAAAAGGGGTCGCCTGCTCTTAAATACGATCCAGCCTCGCGAACAAAGATTTGACAATAGGTATCAAAGAGATTTCTATGACCGTACGGAGCTTAATATCGAGGTTCTGTTGGCAAGGTGTTTGCGAAATGCTGGCATTATATTTTTAAATATATTAGACTTATATGATGTTCGTTTTTAACATTGCAAATAAATTATAATTATTTTTCACGAGTGACTGCATTTTACAATTAAACAATGTCGAATGACTCGGATTAATTGTAGAGTTTCCCTATTTCGCTGCAGAATTGACAAATTAACTATGATTCTTTAGTATTAGTGGATAAAATAAATCGCTAAGCATCTGTTCAAAATCGTTTATTTATGTCCTAAATGTTTAATCATAAAACAAGATTATATAAACGAGTAAAGTGTGTTTTTAATTTCTTTGGATTTACTAAAGGTTCACATATGGCATCGCGTGTCCCCTTTAACGTTTCGGGCGTCTGCAGCCGGGATGGGCAACTTTCGGGATTGAGTCACGCACAAAACTGACTGCTAGTTTTATAACCACTAACTTCGAGAACCGATATTGTCGAAACAATCGACTGTTAAAATATATTGCTACGAAATGTGTCGCAGCGGATCACCGCAATATCGATTGTCGCAATTGCAATAAAAACAATATAATATGTATATAAAGTCGATTTACGATTTAATGAATTTCATAGGACTATGAAGATCATATTAAAATATGTTTAAGTAAATATATATTACAATATAAATATTCATATATTCTTTTCTCTTTTTTCTTTCTCTTCATATATTCTTTTCCCTGTAATTTTTAAAGTCGTCAAAAGTATAAGAAAAACAAACATCTATATACAGTAAGTATATGCGAAAAGTCATAGGTAAATATAATCCTTAATCTCATTTCTTTCTGTGTTTGTGAATTTCGCTGAAATCTAGTGAATAGGCCCCTTTATGATGTCTGTGTACTCCACGAAGTTTCTGAACGCAAACGTCTTGCATGACATAGCGCGGGCCGGAGTTCGCGCGAAAGACTTTTCAATGTGTTCCCTATTTGCATGGCGTCTCACGTCTATATAGAATGCATTTTTCACGAAGTCAGACGTCACTGTCTGTTACCCTATGCAAGGCAAGCTTCGAGCCACGCAAACTGGAAGAGAAATTGCACAGAGTTAAAACTTATTTTAAAACGCTTTACTGTATGGATTTGTGTGAATAAGTTATAGTTAATCTTTTTTTATCTACTATCTTCCAAATATCTATAACGTGCATATCAATGAATAGGTTAAATATACTCTTTTTTAACATATTTGTTGAAATATTCATGTCTCTTCATGTTTTGTACTGCCTTTTGTTAACAATATATTACGTACATTATTATCTAGCGTATTTCATTATGAGTAACATTAACTACAAGCAGGCAAGAACAAATAAATGTTGGTAACAAAAAAAAAAGCCTTCACTCTAAAAATGTTAGCTTATGTATTTTTCGTTAGTTAATTTTGATATCCTAATTGTTATTTTTTTTGATGATTATTATATTTTTTCAATATTTGGAATTGATTAGCTCATTGCATAAAGAGTATAAAAAAACTTATTCTCAACACAAAGTTCGTTTCATTCGTATTCACTTTATTTATGCATTAATTCACAAAATGAAACGTGCAGTTGAAACAGAAGTAAGTAGAAATTGCATTAAATCGATACAATAAAATGTTCTTGAACTATAACTGCACGATAAAACTTAAAAAAGCTAGACAGACTTCATTTTATGTACTATCATTTGCTTTTATAGTTCAAAACTAAGAGGCATCTTTTTTGTGGCTAATTTTTTTACTTAAGTAACATTGATAAAATTTCATTTAAAAGGCACGTTTTCTGAATTGATTTTTATAAAGTTCCAAGAAAAAGAGCTAAAAGTTAAACCAATGCCATGAACATGACAGATCAGACATTTTGTAATAAATAAATCTGTTTACATATACTTTTGATTATTTATCATTCTTCTTGTTTATCTTCTAATTTTCAAATATGGATAATTCAGATAGATCTATTTTGTTGGTTGAATCAAATTTCCAGCCAGTACTAATAAGATGTATTACAGAGATTTAAAATGCGAAGAATATAAAACATTATTGTGTTATACAGCATCTGTGTAAAATTGCTGGAATATTTTGTCGGGATGAGGCATTCGCTAAGCTGTCTACATATTTAAGGCGCCGCGGTCGCCGTGCTGTCGCCTATAGTAACATCTCCTGAATCAAATATTCAGCGGCGATGCATTTTGCATCGTTCAATCTTGTGTGGATAAAAATAATTATATTATTCGAAAAACGTTCAATTTCTTATGATATTTTGCACGAGTTTAAATAATACTTTTAAGATATAATTAGCGAATCTTCTGTTCTCTAAGTATTTCTTTGAAAATATCATATATTATACTTTCGTATCACGCTAACTACATACTAAAGGAGTTGACCGATTTTAAAGACTGAGATGTCATTCGAGTTGTATTTTTACCCAGTCAGTTCCCAGTCAGTCAGGTTTGTCGGTTTTTTGAATAAACTTTTGCTTGCTATCAAAATATTTTTATTTCAGGAACGATATGGTTAAGGCTATTTGAAATTGAAATTGTCAAATTTATTTGAAGACGGGCCACTCAACTATTCACATATACAGTCGTAAATAATTAGGCGTAGTATAGCATAAGTCAAGTAATGCTTGAAAATATAATCAAAAATATTATGTAGGTGTAATACGTCAGTATAAGATTATATTTTGCCGGCTAGGCTTTAGCGCTAGGTCTAATCTAGAATCTGTTAATAGTAAAGCCGTTTTACGTAAACGGCAAATTCAGTTCATATTTTCACACAAGAGAAAACGCTGCCTAGGACTTTGAGGTTGCAGGTAAAGCTATAATTAGTGAGGGTCGGGGTATATCAAGATGCTAGTAAGCCTAACCTGACACGCGAGCCGCGCGCGGCAACACGACAACTCGGCAATTGATCTGATAATGTTGTGACCTATTGTTTTAATTTGTTTATTTTTTTTCTTTACTATGTAATCAGCGTAATTAATACCGTGTACTTAGATTATACAGTTACGATATCTTTAGCGTGCTCTATATGCGTTTCGTATTGTTGGATTATGTTAAATTTTATTGTTCATATCGGAACGTGTTAATTCTTTTCCTTGTTAATGTGATTTACTGCGGTACGTTCTAGTAATATGCTTGACTTTTGTTTTTATTTTTGCGTCAAATGCGTTATGAATTATTGGCCCTTTCTGTTTGTGAATTTATGTATGGCAAACTGGACTTGATTGGGGTAATTGTTTTATCGCATGAGCCCACGGTCACATCGGTCAGGTGGGTGAAGGCTGCGGGGTAGGTGGGGAGAGGGGTGACGTGGAGTCTCACAGCTGGAGCTACGAGAAACAAAGTTATAATAAGCTCGCTGGCGTTTAAAAGATTGTATCACACAAAATTATTTTGGTCAAGGATTGTTTCAACAAACAATCTGTTTTGTGTGAATGTTATTTTGATCAATCAGGTTAACGAAATCTTTTACGAAGTAACCCTAAAAGTTGATAAACCGTTTTGAAGTAGAAATAAATAAACCAGAATGCCATAATGCAGATGCCAGAAAACATACATCTAAAATGCCATAGCTAAACCTAGAGTAACTTTGTAATCGTATTTGTTTTTAATAATAATAGACAATCGCTTTTCGCACCTGCTCGCTAATATTATAGAATATATTGCCTTATATCTCGGCTCGTCAACATATAAAAAAAGAAAGTTATCGAGTACTGACTGAGGAATGAATCGTAGACCGTCGCAATCGGCCAGTCACTGAGCTACTGAAGTTTTTATAAAAAAAAATCAATAGCAGGCATACGGGATTTCCCCTTTAATACATCAAGCGTGTAACATGACAATAAGTAATAGGACGTTAGCTGAAAGCGTTTCTTAAGCAAATCGCTCAGCATCGTTACGTTTGATGGATTACAAGGCGATTATAAGCCAGTCAGGAAATCCGCGCATTTTTCATTTGGCAATTGCTACCGTCGGCCCGATATCAAAATATCGTTGTACACGGCACCGATTAGATTAACGGCACACAATTGGCTTACATGGAAACTTTGCCCCATTAGCTTTCTGTAATACCTATTTCGTGGATTGGATTAATTCGGAACACGCCCCGCGGGTGTTCGCTCGCCTTCCGTGCCGCTTTACCGCATGTCTACACAATAACAACTCTAAATTACGTATTAGCTGGAATACTACAAATAAAAGAGTTCAATGTACTTACGTGAAAAAATATATAATTGATTCGAAAAGCTCATGCCTTGTAATAACATACGATATATTTTTTAGTATTTTGCCTATGTCGATTCTTTTACCGCGTTGTTAAAGTGTAGACATACGTGGTTATTGATGAGATGAAAGCTTAACATATTGCTGACGATATAAAATTCTGAATAATAGGTACCACCACCACCACCACCTCAGCCTATGACCGTCCACTGCTGGACATAGGCCTCCCCCATTGATAACATCATTGGGG
>DWLR01003208.1:0-13899 GCA_018246295.1 Papilio alexanor hazarajatica | reverse complement strand
ATATATATATATATAAAAAAATTATCATCACTCCCTTTTCTCATATATCTAGGGTTGTACACACTCTTGGATATCTCATGTAGTCCATACTGTGACAGGCCGCCTGCAGTCAGCCAACTCTTCTCAGAAATATTTACGATTATATAAAATGTATATAATTTTTCTTACTGCATTATTTTTGTAACAATAAATAAAAAAGGAATCGTAAAAAAATAAACGTAGTAGATATTTTGTAATAATATTACGTAGCAGTGATAGCGTAATATGGGTCAATCTTTTCCGAAACTTCTCGACAACTTTCTTAGTAGAGAAAGGAATACAAAGAAAACTGGAATTTTGGAAATCTTTTTCGTCAGATAAAAGGTTTTAATATTTGTTAAAATTGCTACTAAAGCTACTCGTTACTATTTTTACATCATCGGTTACCATCAAACCAAAAAGCGAAAGTGTGGCTTAAAGATTTTTAAATGTTTCGTTTCATAAACTAATCTTTGATGATAACAATATTATGACCATACCGTACAAGTTAAATTGATGGATCGTAAGGTACAATATTATTTCGTTCTATTTGTTCAACAATTACAATATTTTTATAAAGTTTCAACGTCAAGTTTTTTATTACATCGTCCGCAGAGCTCTTTGTTTTTGGCGTGAGCTTTGACATCGACAAGGGTTGACGTGGCAATCTCGGAGTTAATAAGATTGCAACTAAAGACGCGATGGATTAGGTACGATGGCCTTAAAACGTTACACGGCATTTATGTCTGATAAGATTTAAAATTATAGAATAGCTTGTGTACATGTGTAAATGTACTTCTCGTTGTCTTAAAAATACATTTGACATACATATAGATTACTATAAGCTATACTGATCTATTGTCTTTAATACATTAAACAACAGTTTGTTTTGAACGTCAAAATAACAATAAAGTAATTAAAAAAAAACCCACCCTCACATTATATCCCCTTCAATCATAAGTCATCAATGAAACGATAAACAAAGGCATTATGAAGAGCTTTTCAACTCGGCACGAGCCTTTGTTAACCCTCCGATTGCCTCAGCTAGGGAGTGAAAAAGGTACGCTTTAGAAAAAAAAACAATTAAACACTTTCTCATTTCCTCTATAGAGCCGGCTGAATTCGTAATTAAACAGTGAATGAGACATAATTAACTTTCCTTGTAAATAAGACGAGTGATTAAAAACCACATTTGCAATTAAATGCACAATGGTATAATTTAAAGCTTAATGTGAGCATCCTTTAATTAAGATTACTTTTAATGTTATGAATTTAATATTTCGACATTTACCGTCACCGTAACAGAGCGTATGCGTAGTTGTATGAATGTAGAAGAAACGAGAGTGGCGTGTCAGGATTTGTAATTTCTGCCTACCCCTTTGGGTTATAGGCATGAGTATTATGTTTAAATATAATTATAAATCATCCATAATTATTGTCTAATAGACTATTTATGGTTATAACACTAAGCTAGGTCGCAGCAGTCCATATGGTGTAGATACGCAAACTTGTTTAGTGGAGGACTAAATATAATCTTTTAACATTTTTTTTTTAAATTAAAACAAAACCGACTTCAAATTTACAGTTTTATGTATAAGTCAATAAGTAATTTATTGCCAGTTACAACTCATTACAAATCTGACTGTCACACCTGTCAGCGGGCGCAGCCGCCTTTCCTAAACACGTATAGTCCATGAGCATATCCAACAGTTATAAAGGTTTTTATTGTAGCCAATTATTTTGTGCGTATCTAAACGTCGTAGATGTCTTATAAGATAGGGAACCTATTATTTGAAAAATAGTATCGCGTGGCGTCAAACAATTAGCATTTTGTGCAGTGCGGCAAGGCGCGTTTACGTATTTATGTTAAATATTATTTTATTTAGCCACGAGAATTCGCCTGACACCTGACTGTTTATACTTGTTAAACGGAATTAATATACCGTTATTCGAAAAATAATTGCGTAGTATTTTATTTTCATAACAACAGGGAGGTTCAGTAGTAGCAAACTATGATAGATACGCACTATGCTTTGATGATTTATCTTTACGCCTGTAGCACACGAGAACCGAACCGAAGCGAAGCGTTATACCTATAGCACGCTAAGACTCGAAAACGGGACTAAGAGTTTGCAGCATATTAGATTCGTTTTCGCCGGAACGAAACAAATACCAGTTTCGTATTCGTTTCGCTTCGGTTCCTGTTCGCTTTCGCGGCTGTGTGCTACATAAATGTAAACATAATTTATATATTTTTTTTAATAAAAATACATTAATTTTAAAACATTTTAATACTATTTATTTTTTTGTATTTCATCTTTCCCTGCCGTTTCCTAAAACTTTTTTCTATTCTATTCTTTACTATTCTATTCATTTTATTCTGTGAAAACTTAATAATCGTAAATAATCGGATAAATTAACAAAATTGTAGTATTTTTAATGTACTATAATATTATTTATTATTTTATTACATTACATTATTAGTTATTTATATAGTATAATAAATCTACATATAGTAAGTAACGTATTGCTAACGTTACTTACTATATGTAGATTTATTATTTAAGATTAAAACTAAAATGTAAAAACCGTGTACAATAAAGATTTTATTTTATTGAAACTCTTTGTATATAATATGAAATTAATTGCTTTCGAAATTAACTAGCTTAATATCCAATTTTAATTCGAAAGGTAAAGGTTGCCAACAATTTCTTAGTGTCCGTTTCACCTATGGACTATTAAACAACATGGAAAATAGACATATGGTAAACATACATTTATAGTAAATAGTTAAATGGCGGGCGTTAATTTTCTTCTGTTGAGACAAACTAATTTGACTTTTATTTTTCGTGATGTAATTCGAAAGAGATGATATTTATTTCTACGTAATGCTTGCGGACATGTACTATGGCTCGGAATGGAGCTGTAATGCTCCGATCGGCTCAGCAAATGTCTGTTTCATAGGAAATTAATTCGGCAGTGCATGTATCGCTTAATAAAGCAGTTTGGAACTCGGCCAACGCCGCCGCTGCTCGCTGATGTAATTCTGTTTATTTTTATCGCGACAATTTTTTTTTTTAAATAATTCAATTATTATGAAATCCTAATTTATTAAAAAATAATCCGTACAATGATAGCTAATCATCGTAAGGGCAAAACGCATCAATTCTTAAATCAAGTAAGACCAAATCGTTTCGTAAAATTTACCAATCTTCAACAGATTGGTAAATTTTACGAAAAATACGGTTCTTAACCAACCGACCATTCTCAATTTGCTTGTACTTTTTATGTTTGTTACATCAGGACTTCGTAATTCATGAACTGATTTCAATTTTTTTTTAATGAAAATGGGACATTTGTAAAGGGGTCCCAGTTAATTTTTAATATCATTGAAAATTGGGATCCGATTATATACCGAAAATTGACATGTGTTTGTAGAATTGAGACAAGCCCTATTTGGGTTTAATGGATTTAATGAGACGTACCGTGGCTATAAATGACTTATAAGTAAAACTATGTAAATTTTATATCGGCTTCGTTGTTGTTATAAAATTTAAAATATAGTAAGATATTTAGAAGTAAGACAAAAGTTAGTTGATATTTTCTTATTATCATTGCGTACTAATAAAATTCAGTTGTGCACGAACGGTTAGAATTATTTAAATTAATATAGTTGTGTAGCTGAAACACTGTGAGATAAACGATCATTATTTTTTAGTTCCTGTTTAAGGTAAGGTACACGAATACTGTGTTTTTCAAATATGTCTTTAGTCTACGTGGAAATACGGTATATATTAATCGAAACGACACTACGAAATTTACCAGGAAACTATGAAATTAAAATTTATGTTGCAGTTATACTATTTCGAAAAGGCTCCCGGGCCATGGGAATTAAAATAGAAAGGTTTGGTTTCCTTGTATTTTTGGAGAGTCTCCAAGTGCATCAAAATTCAAGCTTGAGTAGGCGACCGCCAAGGAATACGGGATGTTGGGAATAGTTTGCACATAAATTTGGGTGCAAAAAATATGTTTTAACCATTCAAATGTTGAGTAAGTGAAAATAACAAACAATTGAAAAGCGTATTATTATTCACTTATTTTAAATGTGTATACATATATCTTTTGAAAAGATAAAAACTGAGAAGTAAAATGATAAAAGAAGCTCCAGTTCAAAGGTATGTTACGCTTACGTGAAACTATATAATTTACGAAACGTAGATATTGCGTTTTTTCCCCTTTTCCCCTTCCTACTCTTTCCTTATTAGAAAAATGTGGAAAGGGAAAAAGGACTAGACCTCTGGCACCTCACTCATCAGACGAAAAGCAGATAAATTCTACTTCACGCCTATCTTCTGTGAGGTCGAGGTATTTTACCGGTTGACCAGGTCATTCGTATAACAGATGTTATTGTTGCAGACTCTACCACTGTTGAATGTGTATTTAACAATTAAATGTTACCACAACAGAAAATCTATATAGGTAATATTCTGTAATTAAAAAAGTAAGAAAAATTATATATCCATTCAAATGTTATTTATATATTTATAAGGATAGGCTAATTAAGATTAAATTATTATACAATATTATATCAATATCGTAATTACGTAATGTCTCATCTACGGGTTAGTCTACGGGGCGTAGCAACCTCGTAGCGATCTACGACACCCCTCTTATGTACTTTTTACTGGTACCAATGAATTAACTATTTAGATTTATAAGCGCTAACCACAATGTTATAGGTACTGATAAAATTTAAAGACTAAAACCTTTAGTCGCTTTTCTTTGTACAATACAACACATTTTAACCGTATAAACTAGTTGTTAAAAATATATCACTAATAACTAAAATATATCATCGTTTTGTTACAAAATAATAATTGCGTGGCAACACATAGTTAACGTTTTATATAGCGCGGGAAAACAGGTTTTACTTTTTATTATAATTAGTCGAGAATCACGAGAGATCGCCTGCTGCGATCAATTTCAGGACTGTTAATTGTGATAAAAGTCGAAGCGTTCTAGGAAAAGTCCCTATTTTATATTTATCGGAATAAGTAAAACTGGTTGAATGGAAATGTTTTTTTTATTTACTATCTCATAACGCATTCAATCATATAGTAATTAACATTTTTAAACTATGTTTATATAACTATGCTAGTGTGACATTTTCATTTGATATGATTAAAGATAAAAGAAATAGCAGTATGCATACATAATTAGAAAATATACATAAGTACTCATTTATTACATTTTATCTATTTTTACATTCTTTCTGTTTTTTTTTTGTTACATTTTTAACACTAGCCTTATACTAGAAACTACCTAGGAAGATTGGAATATTCAAAAGTAATTGCGGAAACATACAATACTTCCAAGCAAGCGCAAGGAACTAGATGTAAAACCTTTAACCACGTCGAAGGCGCTACCCGATTTATAACGCGCTCTAAGGCAGGTCGGGATTTATGTTCCTGTGATTATTCGAACGCCTTTTAAACGGGAGCCGTCGGCTAAATAATGGATTCGCTCGTTATCGCAGATACAGCGAGGCTTAGAAGTAAACTGGTAGCTATTTTAAGTATATTGATGTTGGTAGCGATGAGTGGAACAGTTTAGTTTAGTGGCTGTTTTAACTTGACAGGATTGAATATTAAAGAAAATCTTCTTTGATCACTTTGTTCTTTTCCGAAGCGCCAATAACCTAATGGATAAGTTATCGGCGCTTCGGAACTATATACGGACTACCGAACATAAGGTCATGGGTTCGAATACGCTGTTTGACTATTGTCATGAATCATATCATAAGACAAGCTTTTAAGTTTACGTAGAATGGATACAAGAAATAGTGTGTAGAGAACGTGTAGAGAAAACAGTTTAGTATCGGCTACTAAATACAGGTAACTGTATATACTAAGCTGTATTTACAGGTTGTAAATACAATTTGGTATATATGCCGTCTCTAAATGTCAAGATCCTTATTGGTTTTTACATGTGCATTTTTGGAAGAAGGTGTTAATGGTTCGGTTCCCTTGATGTTCGGTTCGATTTCCAAAGACATCTTAACAACATGATAACGAACCTGTCCTGATAGACCTGATTAGTTGTAGATGCTTACCACATTTTAGCACAGAACAGAGAGCAGCTTAGATATGGTAAACGAAAGAAAAAGCAATAGAAATTAAAAGGGCGACGTCGACATACTTCTCATAAAAATGAAACCTAATAAGTTTATCAACTTCACGCTCACAACAGAGCGACTGACCCATGCTTGCTTTAAAGCTATGGCTGCTGTCTATCTCTTTTACTTTTTTTGACTATTAATGACTCAGTGTAGGGTTATTGAGAGAGAACACATGAATGACACGAATAGAATTACACGGCGATAAAATTCCTTACCTCTTCAAAACGTTTTCAAAAATGAGAATAGTTCAAGAAATGTAATTGTCCACTCTTATATTAAGTAGACATTAATTTTTTGTTGTAGTGGTTCCGCTTTTAGGCTGTAAAATTACAAAAATCTTTCAAAGCTCAGAAGTCTGCGGCGGACTTAAAATGAAAAGTTCCGAGTACACTTTCTTTAATTCCTTTTGTTTGGAAGAGCGCTTAGGTTTCATAATGCGAGCACTGGGGTAGTTACAATTTAAAGTACAAATTACTATGCATTAAATTTCGCCACCAGATAGAGCTTAATTATGCCACAGTGTAATTAATGACTCAATCTTCCATTGGATCTTCCATCCAAATGTGGGCGGTTATTTCGATCTTTTACGATTAAAAATACTAGTAATAATAATTTTAAAATTCTAAAAGAATACGCTTTAATAGGAAATCCTTTGATTTGAATTTTTTTAGTGATTATATTCTTCTTTAAATTTAATTTCGTTGTATAGCGTGTTTTGTTTTGTTTTTAAACTATTATTTATTTTCTATTTTTTAGTTCGGCTAGCTGTAACAACTTTTTATTATGATAATTGGGTAATTTGCACTCCCACTGCCTTCCTTGGATATCTAAAGGTCTATGCATTCGCGACCCATAATATATTTTTTAGTCTAAATTTTTTTGCTATCCTGGTGATCATGGCTACGATAATGGCACACATTTATAAAACGATTGTCAATCTGATGTCTTGAAGTGAGTGAAATTTGTGTTCGACGACTCCATTACATACATACATATACAGAGACAAAGGCGAACAGGCGAAGTTACTATAATCATGTTAAAAATAACCTCTTTTATGTAATCGGAAATATACTGATAGTCGAAGACCCAGGTTGTTTGATTGTTATTAATGCCACGCCCTCGGTGGATAATTTAACTAATAATAGTAAATAAATAATATGATCCATTACTGATGCTATCCTTTAAAAGCAGCAGCTACGATCTCGTGAACCAGAATTTCAATGTCCCATTAAAACCAAAGATAATATTAAAAATGTTTTATGAACCAAATACTACCAAATTCAAAAAATAAATAAATATGGAGATCTTCCATTGCGAAGCATCCCACACGTAAGGAATTCTTACCAAAGGAATTTCTGAATTATAATAATTCAAAACAAATACTTTAGTTCTACTAGTAGTTTTGTTGACAATAATTACTTAATATTAAATATGTAATAATATAAAACTGGATCAGATCAATGAAATCAAATGTAAACTAAAATAAAAAGTAAAAGTACCTGTTTAAAATTACGTAATCAACCAATTAATTCTCAAAAAGCGGTGTTTGACAGTTTGTTGTAACCACTCGTAATCCTCGTCAGTGATATAACGGCTGTTGTAGTGCGTTAAACTGCGCGAAATTTCAATTTATTATTTTTAACTATCATTAATTAAGTTTGAATTTTGTTGAAAATTATTTTAAGTTTAATTTTGAAAATGTGCGAAGTAAATGATAAAAAACGACTGCTTATTTGTTCATATTTTATATTCCGCTGTTCCGTTCATCTGTATGTTAAAATGTTTTGTTGGTATTTTAAATTAAAGAAGAAAATTAGGAAAAACAATAAAAATTTTGCAATAAAAAATTATTGGAAAGTGATAAATAATTATTCATTGAAAAGAAACCCTCTTACTAGACTAAGTGAAACGCAAACAAAACTTAAGTGAATCGCTCGTATTCACTGTGTTTTTTAATAGAAATAAAAGGTTGCAAAACTGTGCGTTCTTTTTTATAATTCACTTTTAGAGTGTCAGAGTGTTTTTGAATTGCGCTATGCACTTTTAGTGCCCATAAAAAGTTTTTAAGGATAGTTACCGACACTTGTACAAAGTTAAAATGTTCCCGATTTTGCTATTTACGGTTATTTTAGTGTCGTAGTTAATGCCAGTGCAGCGTGAAATATAACGGGTTGGGAGTTTACTAAAAATTTTGCTTGTAAAAATCTGGATATTGCGTTTTTAAGTTCATACAATAGTCAAATTGCACTACTAATTAAGGTGTAAAAATATTTTTAATGTATTCTTTGGGATAGTTTAAGTTAGGTTTATTCTCATCGTATCCATCAACACAAGCAGGACTTGCAGTTCCCCGAACCCGAACAAATTTTCGTTAACATTACCTAATCGTTTTCCAAAAAAAAAAAATGGATTATATAGAACAGAACAAAAGTATTTTGCCTACTCTGTTACGACGTGTTACCATAATAGATTAGACAAAATACTTTTATCCTTTTAATCAATTTGAAGCACTGGTGTATGCAGTATGGTAACGGAACAATGAAATGTTCATTAATAATGCAAACTAAAACTGGAGTACGTTTATCCAATTATAATTTCGTATAAGGAAACTTATAACGGATATTCAACAAAGGAAATATAATCGACAGCTTCGATAGCCCCTAATGTGAGACGTATTCTACAAATGCGGTTAATCTTTAGAATCCTTTTTTAGACTTACATTGACTATGAGTAACAACTTAGACCCTGGTAAGTTTCTCAAAAAATTGTATCCAGCCATTAAAAGATTGCTTAATCCAGTAACTGACTTAAGAAAGCCTTTAAAATAAACATTGATGATTATTTTAAATTAAATTTTTCATTTTTACTTTAACGTTTCGAACGTTTAAAGAAACCTTTGCAAGGAAAAATGTTTCGGTGAAATGAAAAATAGCATGTCGTTAAATTTTAACATGTTATCGATAACGAAGCAGGCTACTTCCCTTCATAATGCTGTAGTTCATCCATCATCGTTACTACCACCGTCTATGCAAGCCTTCCTATTTATAGTACAAATAGTGTACGGGAAGCTCGTTCACTTCCTGTGCACTCGCAGGAAGTATATCCGGATGACAGGTGATAACCTTTCAGTGCTTAAATTAATATTTATTAACTTCCTGAATCAATAATTTAGTTAAGGTTACCTTTATTCAGAATTCTCTTTGGATTTCATAATCTTGTTGAAAACTGGATCTCTTCTATTTATATCGCGTTTTAATTAAGAAGAAGCCAGATTAGTCCTTTTTGTAACACTTTGTAGGCGACGAATATGGCCCGAAATGATTGTCAAAAACAGTTTTTTTTTTTAAATAATATTCTAGACAAAAGTTTCCAAAGTATAACTAGAAGATAGATGCCTGCGATTTTACACGAAGTTCAAAAACTCATAAACATCCCAGTGATTCACTGGTTATTTTAGACAATTGACACAATATAATATAGATGATTGCATCACATTTTAGTTGTATTGCATCAGCTATATACGTTCAGTAGTTTTTATGCCAAAGACTTACAAATATCTACATATTATTCTTAAACATTAGATACACAATAAAGTGGGACAGTATTAGATGTGAAATAGTAGAGTTTATAATGCATCATTTTGTGCTGTATCTTTTTTTTTTTAACACAGAATTGAATTATTTAGAAGGCAGCATGAAATTCGTGTAATTTAATTTACAATTTCTGAACACAGCCGCAACACGAAGTAGCAGCTTGCAGTTTGCGACTTTTGAGACTAAGTGGTCGCTTTGTGCCGAACTCAACAGTGCATTAAAAACTGACCTTCAAAAACTATATGTGCTCTTTTTCTAAAATAATACCATATGAAATAAAAACAATTAAGTCATACATTTATTCAGACGTAAATATCGTCGTTTTCCCTATGCGTAAATATCGAACCACTTCCAGGCAGGTTTAGTATAAGAGGCAAACAAACGGGCTTACCATCACATATAAATACAGATTACTTCTTAGAACTTTACAACTGATAGTACGTCTAAACTGACATAGCATCTTCCGAACGCATTTAGAATATTAAACGTATTAATATTGAATATGTTTTTTTTTATTTTAATGAGTAAAATGAATGGTAAATTAATCACATTTAAGCCATCTTTACGAATGTCTCATCTAACGCCTTCTAAGGGATCCAACCAGAGAACCAAGGTTACAAGGCATGTGATAGCACATAGTTATTGAAACTACATGTAAAAACGTTTGCGTAACGTTTGAAAAGTTTAATTGGAAATTTACAACGCAGCCGCGACTCGTTAGGGGAACCCTCACGGCTTATGACTTCTGCAAACTAAATTTTCGCCGCGCACCACTCGACCCAAAAGCGATGTCGTTTAAAGCCGTTTTTTTTTTTAAAATTAAAAACGTACCTGAAGCCGAACGCTTTGAAGTACGCATTTCTCTTGTGAGTTTGCCTTATGAGGTTTTATTTCATCTTAAAGTTGAGTTGTTCTTGAAGCAATTAGTAAAATACGCATTTTTCCTTTGCAAGTTATTAATTTAGATTTGAGATAAATATACGTTTTTAAATGAAGAATTCATCTTTTTAAATGTATAAATATTTCTTATGATGATTCTTTCGTTCTTTGATAGCAGTTCTTAAGAACAAATTATCGGAATAAAAGACAACAGTTTCGACAATTTAATTTACGTTAGCAGACATGAAGTCTAATGTAACATTACATACAATTTAACATAACATACAATTAAACAGTGGTAGAGTCCGCAACAAAAACATCTGTTGCACGAATCGCCAGCTCGACCGGTGCAATACCACGACTTTACAGAAGACAGGCGAGAAGTAGAAGTATTCTGCGTTCCATCTGAGGAGTGAGGGGACTAAAATTAGGTCTAGGAGACCTTCCTCTTCTTCTCTATCCCACCCTTTTCTAATAAGTAAAGGGTGGGAAGGGAAAAAGGGGAACGAGACATAAAGGGGAACGAGATATATAGAAGAAGGAAATGTCAATTTTTATGTCTCCTCTGGCTATTAAAGCTAGGCAAATGCTTGTGGCAGATGTCTGTGGATAGCCACCTTCTAGCAAAAAAAAATACATCGTTAAAAGTCTGAAAAGTTGTACTTTACCATAGAGTAGACGTATTTCTACTTACCTAAAATTGGTTAATAACAAGTTAATAGCATAATTTTTTTAATCCGCAGTGGAGTTTTAGATATATTTCCAGATATGCTCGAATTGCAGTAAAATAGTAATGTACAATACAATGTGAGGGCTTTACATACAGTGTAGCTTTAGGCTATATCAACAGTAAGCTCACAATGCAATTTGTTCTGCTTTGTACCTTTAATGGCATACAGTGTAATTAAATGCTCTGATACGTTTTGCATTTACAAATTCGTATACGAGTGATAAAATTGGAGATTTGATTGTTGTTTATTATCATTGAATTAACGCTTTGAATCTCAATTGCCGATGCAAACAATGCACCTCTAATTCATAGGTAGCTCTGAAGATGACAATGAAAACAGGTTTTTGGTTGTTTTTTGTTATAAATCCGACTTCTTTTCATCATTTTCTCTTATTTTTTACTCCTACATATTACTGTTTTAAACATTTTCCATATTGAATAATAAATAATAATGCGACACGATCGTTCAAGATAATACTTATTTTCATATTTATTGTTGTTAATGAAAGTAAAAATTAAATAATTGTGAAATTTTGTCTCGTTACAGGATTCTATGTATATTTCCGGCCCAGATAAGTTATGGATGGCATGATACAAGTAATATCGGAAAGCCTTTTACTGAGATACGAAAAACTTTTCAAAAAAAAATAGAAAAAAAATAAGATGGATTTGTCGCTGGACATGTTTTACAATTACACAGGGGAATTACAAAAATATTTCTTGTATCAACAACGACTTGTCTCAATTATTTCGTTATTCCTTTCATTAAATGTATATTTTTCCTGTTATAATAATAAAAATATTTAAATTATAATTTTTAGCTCATTATATAATCAACTAATAAGTTTTTTTATATATAGAAAGGAAACTGAAAACTATACTATACTCGAATTATATTAGTTTTGGTAGTAGCTCTCAAGAAATGTTGATTAAATATTATTTGCAGGTAGTTAACATAGATTAATTGGCAATTAGCAAAGGTCATCGCAGCATTGCGCACGAAAGTTGGCGAATAACGATCCAAGGATTTGATCAAATGAATTATGATTTTGATTAAAACATGAAAACAGCACACATTTATTTTACATCCATTCCTTTGTATTTTCTACTTCGTTACATTTTTCTAGCTACAAAATTCTTGAATTTTATTTTTCATTTATTTAGATAGAACAGATTTAATTTGCATTCATTCTCGAGGAGGGTTGGCGTCAGGCAGGCGGCCAGCCGTAAAACTATAGCCACAACCAGTAACAGTATGGACTACAGTCCAGGATATATGAAAGAGTAGTACGCACTGTGCCGACCCTACGCAAGTGCGAAAAGGGCAGGGAGATGATGATTCATTTAGATATGAAAATATCACTTTCTTTTTGAAGAAGGCTAAGTAATATTTTATAGAGATTTCATTTCATTGACCAAATGACGATTGAGTAATTTATTCGACAGTTGAGCGATTCTTCTATTACAACATTAAATATAGTTATATTTAAATATATTAAATATATAAGTTTATAAGGAAAACAAATACAAATACAATTTTTTTGGCAATTATAAAAAATACAGGCTAATACGTGCTATATTAAATGAAATAAAATTTGCATTGTGACAAGAAAAGAAATGCAACAAAACAAAAAAAGGCTCTTAAGTGACAAACATGAATATCGTTAGTTAAAAAAATTCTTCAACAACAAACATTTGCACAATTATAATGACTTAACTTTCTACGTTTTTCTTGTCTTTGACTAATGGATTAAATTCGCGCCAGTTATTTTGTTGATGTTTTTCCTAATAAGTAAAACATTTTCCGGTTCCTAACAATAAAGCTTAGCATCGCGGAAGGAGGAAAGGGACAAAGCGTACTATGTTAAGGGAGTGTCTCCGGAGGGCCACTCACTTTATCTCCCCAACGGACTGTCATGTGACTTTGTGAAGAGCTCACAGTTCTTTTTTATTTTGACGCTTACAACTGAATAGCGTTCATAAAGTTGTCTGCTTTGAATACTACAACACATACATTGTCAAAATTTAGTTCCACACAGATAATATGCAACATATATTAACACTTTTCTTTTGTACATACATATATAGATAATTACACCCAGACACAAAAAAAAGAGCCGTGTTCATGCACACAAATATTTGTCCTGGGTGGGAATCGGCGACCTGCGGCGTAAGAGACAAGTATCTTACCACACCACACCAGGTCAGTCAGTTCGGTCCGTCAAAATTACTAATTTGAAGTGTTTTCTTTTTTTACTGGAATTCATAATACAATACTGTTAAACATTTCTCTTTTCGCGTGTTGATAAAAATTTAATACACGATAAGCTAGTAATTAATTAAAAAAAATAATTAATAAGCCCGATTGACTTTACCTACCTATGAATATTATGTACAATTCTATTGGGCTTGGGCAACCCGTTTAGGCTCCAGAAGCTAATAATAGAATAGAATTATATTGTGCGTGTATATATATGTATGTATCATATATATATATATAT